>JAUCBL010000199.1:167500-225761 GCA_033807585.1 Hydrophis major | reverse complement strand
GAATAGAATAGAATGGAATAGAATAGAATAGAATAGAATAGAATAGAATAGAATAGAATAGATAGAATAGAAATTAGAATAGAGTAGAGCAGAATAGAATACAGAATAGAGTAGAATTAGAATTAGAATTAGAATTAGAATTAGAATTAGAATTAGAATTAGAATTAGAATTAGAATTGGAATTGGAATTGGAATTGGAATTGGAATTGGAATTGGAATTGGAATTGGAATTGGAATTGGAATTGGAATTGGAATTGGAATTGGAATTGGAATTGGAATTGGAATTGGAATTAGAATTAGAATAGAATACAGAATAGAGTAGATAAGAGTAGAATCGAATTAGAATAGAGTAGAGTGGAATAGAATTAGAATACAGAAGAGAAGAGTAGAGTAGAGTAGAGCAGAGTAGAGTAGAATAGAATAGAATTAGAATAGCGTAAAGTAGAGTAGAGTAGAATTAGAATTAGAAAAGAGTAGAGTAGAGTAGATTTAAAATAGAGTAGACTAGAGTAGAGTAGGTAGAATAGAATACAGAATAGAGAAGAATAGAATAGAATGGAATGGAATAGAATTAGAATAGATTAGAATAGATTAGAATAGAATAGAATAGAATAGAATAGAATAGAATAGAATAGAATAGAATAGAATAGAATAGAATAGAATAGAATAGAATGAAATAGAATAGAATAGAATAGAATGAAATAGAATAGAAATTAGAATAGAGTAGAGCAGAATAGAATACAGAAGAGAGTAGAATTAGAATTAGAATTAGAATTGGAATTGGAATTGGAATTGGAATTGGAATTGGAATTGGAATTGGAATTGGAATTGGAATTGGAATTGGAATTGGAATTGGAATTGGAATTGGAATTGGAATTGGAATTAGAATTAGAATAGAATACAGAATAGAGTAGATAAGAGTAGAATCGAATTAGAATAGAGTAGAGTGGAATAGAATTAGAATAGAGTAGAATAGAATAGAATAGAATAGGAGTAGAGTAGAGTAGAGTAGAGTAGAGTAGAGTAGAGTAGAGTAGAATAGAATAGAATAGAATAGAATAGAATAGAATAGAATAGAATAGAATAGAATAGAATAGAATAGAATAGAATAGAATGGAATAGAATTAGAATAGAGTAGCGTAGTTTAGAATAGAGTAGCGTAGTTTAGAATAGAATTAGGTTAGAGTAGAATAGAATTGAATTGTATTGAATAAAATAGAACAGAAGAGAAGAGAAGTTAGAATCGAGTAGAGCAGAATAGAATAAAGAATAGAGTAGAATCAGAATCAGAATCAGAATCAGAATCAGAATCAGAATCAGAATCAGAATCAGAATCAGAATCAGAATCAGAATCAGAATCAGAATCAGAAACAGAAACAGAAACAGAAACAGAAACAGAAACAGAAACAGAAACAGAAACAGAAACAGAAACAGAATTAGAATTAGAATTAGAATTAGAATTAGAATTAGAATTAGAATTAGAATTAGAATTAGAATTAGAATTAGAATTAGAATTAGAATTAGAATTAGAATTAGAATAGAGTAGAATAGAATACAGAATAGAGTAGCTAACAGTAGAATCGAATTAGAATAGAGTAGAGTGGAATAGAATTAGAATGAAGAAGAGAAGAGTAGAGTAGATTAGAGTAGAGCAGAGTAGAGTAGAATAGAATAGAATTAGAATAGCGTAAAGTAGAGTAGAATAGAATGAGAATTAGAATAGAGTAGAGTAGAGTAGAGTAGAATTACAATAGAGTAGACTAGAAAAGAGTAGAGTAGAATAGAATACAGAATAGATAAGAATAGAGTAGAATGGAATGGAATAGAATTAGAATAGAGTAGAATAGAGTAGAATAGAATAGAATAGAATTAGAATTAGAATTAGAATTAGAATTAGAATTAGAATTAGAATTGGAATTGGAATTGGAATTGGAATTGGAATTGGAATTGGAATTGGAATTGGAATTGGAATTGGAATTAGAATTAGAATAGAATACAGAATAGAGTAGATAAGAGTAGAATCGAATTAGAATAGAGTAGAGTTGGAATAGAATTAGAATACAGAAGAGAAGAGTAGAGTAGAGTAGAGCAGAGTAGAGTAGAATAGAATAGAATTAGAATAGCGTAAAGTAGAGTAGAGTAGAATTAGAATTAGAATAGAGTAGAGTAGAGTAGAATTAGAATAAAGCAGAGTAGAGTAGAATCGAATTAGAACAGAGTAGAGCAGAGTAGAGCAGAATAGATTAGAGTAGAATAGAATTAGAATAGAGGAGAATAGAATAGAATAGAATAGAATTAGAATAGAGTAGAATAGAATAGAATAGAATAGAATAGAATAGAATAGAATAGAATAGAATAGAATAGAATAGAATAGAATAGAATAGAATAGAAATTAGAATAGAGTAGAGCAGAATAGAATACAGAATAGAGTAGAATCAGAATCAGAATCAGAATCAGAAAGAGAAACAGAAACAGAAACAGAAACAGAGACAGAGACAGAGACAGAGACAGAGACAGAGACAGAGACAGAGACAGAATGAGAATTAGAATTAGATTTCGAATTAGATTTCGAATTAGAATTAGAATTAGAATTAGAATTAGAATTAGAATTAGAATTAGAATTAGAATTAGAATTAGAATTAGAATTAGAATTAGAATTAGAATTAGAATTAGAATTAGAATTAGAATTAGAATTAGAATTAGAATTAGAATTAGAATTAGAATTAGAATTAGAATTAGAATTAGAATTAGAATTAGAATTAGAATTAGAATTAGAATTAGAATAGAATACAGAATAGAGTAGATAAGAGTAGAATCGAATTAGAATAGAGTAGAGTGGAATAGAATTAGAATACAGAAGAGAAGAGTAGAGTAGAGTAGAGCAGAGTAGAGTAGAATAGAATAGAATTAGAATAGCGTAAAGTAGAGTAGAGTAGAATCAGAATTAGAGTAGAGTAGAGTCGAGTAGAATTACAATAGAGTAGCCTAGAGTAGAGTAGAGTAGAATAGAATACAGAATAGAGAAGAATAGAATGAATGGAATGGAATGAATAGAATAGAATAGAATAGAATAGAATAGAATAGAATAGAATAGAATAGAATAGAATAGAATAGAATAGAATAGAATAGAATAGAAATTAGAATAGAGTAGAGCAGAATAGAATACAGAATAGAGTAGAATCAGAATCAGAATCAGAATCAGAATCAGAATCAGAATCAGAATCAGAATCAGAATCAGAATCAGAATCAGAATCAGAATCAGAATCAGAATCAGAATCAGAATCAGAATCAGAATCAGAATCAGAATCAGAAACAGAAACAGAAACAGAAACAGAAACAGAACTAGAACTAGAACTAGAACTAGAACTAGAACTAGAACTAGAATTAGAATTAGAATTAGAATTAGAATTAGAATTAGAATTAGTATTAGAATTAGAATTAGAATAGAATACAGAATAGAGTAGATAAGAGTAGAATTGAATTAGAATAGAGTAGAGTGGAATAGAATTAGAATACAGAAGAGAAGAGTAGAGTAGAATAGCGTGAAGTAGATTAGAGTAGAATTAGAATTAGAATAGAGTAGAGTAGAGTAGAATTACAACAGAGTAGACTAGAGTAGAGTACAGTAGAATAGCATACAGAATAGAGAAGAATAGAATAGAATGGAATGGAATAGAATTAGAATAGAGTAGAATAGAATAGAATAGAATAGAATAGAATAGAATAGAATAAAATAGAATAGAATAGAATAGAATGAAATAGAATAGAATAGAAAAGAATAGAATAAAATAGAACAGATTAGGAGTAGATTAGTGTAGAGTAGAGTAGAATATAATAGAAAAGAATAGAATAGAATTAGAGTAGAGTAGAGCAGAGTAGAGCAGAGTAGAGTAGAATAGAATAGAATTAGAATAGCGTAAAGTAGAGTAGAGTAGAATTAGAATTAGAATAGAGTAGAGTAGAGTAGAATTACAACAGAGTAGACTAGAGTAGAGTAGATTAGAATAGAATACAGAATAGAGAAGAATAGAATAGAATGGAATGGAATAGAATTAGAATAGAGTAGAATAGAATAGAATAGAATAGAATAGAATAGAATGAAATAGAATAGAATAGAATAGAAATTAGAATAGAGTAGAGCAAAATAGAATACAGAGTAGAATCAGAATCAGAATCAGAATGAGAATCAGAATCAGAATGAGAATCAGAATCAGAATCAGAATCAGAATCAGAATCAGAATCAGAATCAGAAACAGAAACAGAAACAGAAACAGAAACAGAAACAGAAACAGAAACAGAAACAGAAACAGAAACAGAAACAGAAACAGAAACAGAAACAGAAACAGAAACAGAAACAGAAACAGAAACAGAAACAGAAACAGAAACAGAAACAGAATTCGAATTCGAATTAGAACTAGAACTAGAATTAGAATTAGAATTAGAATTAGAATTAGAATTAGAATTAGAATTAGAATTAGAATTAGAATTAGAATTAGAATAGAATACAGAATAGAGTAGCTAAGAGTAGAATAGAATTAGAATAGAGTAGAGTGGAATAGAATTAGAATACAGTAGAGAAGAGTAGAGTAGAGTAGAGCAGAGTAGAGTAGAGTAGAATTACAATAGAGTACATTAGACTAGAGTAGATTAGAATACAATACAGAAAAGAGAAGAATAGAATAGAATAGAATAGAATGGAATGGAATAGAATTAGAATAGAGTAGCATAGTTTAGAATAGAATTAGGATAGAGTAGAATAGAATTGAATTGAATTGAATAAAATAGAACCGAATAGAATAGAAGTGAGAATCCAGTAGAGCAGAATAGAATATAGAATAGAGTAAAATAGAATAGAATAGAATTAGAATAGAGTAGAGTAGAGTAGATTAGAATAGAATACAGAATAGAGAAGAATAGAATAGAATAGAATAGAATAGAATAGAATAGAATAGAATAGAATAGAATAGAATAGAATAGAATTAGAATAGAGTAGAGTAGAGTAGAATCGAATTAGAACAGAGTAGAGCAGAGTAGATTAGAGTAGAATAGAATTAGAATAGAGGAGAGGAGAGGAGAATAGAGTAGAATAGAATAGAATAGAATAGAATAGAATTAGAATAGAGTAGAGCAGAATAGAATACAGAATAGAGTAGAATCAGAATTAGAATTAGAATTAGAATTAGAATTAGAATTAGAATTAGAATTAGAATTAGAATTAGAATTAGAATTAGAATTAGAATTAGAATTAGAATTAGAATTAGAATTAGAATTAGAATTAGAATTAGAATTAGAATTAGAATTAGAATTAGAATTAGAATTAGAATTAGAATTAGAATTAGAATTAGAATTAGAATTAGAATTAGAATTAGAATTAGAATAGAATACAGAATAGAGTAGATAAGAGTAGAATCGAATTAGAATAGAGTAGAGTGGAATAGAATTAGAATACAGAAGAGAAGAGTAGAGTAGAGTAGAGCAGAGTAGAGTAGAATAGAATAGAATTAGAATAGCGTAAAGTAGAGTAGAGTAGAATCAGAATTAGAGTAGAGTAGAGTCGAGTAGAATTACAATAGAGTAGCCTAGAGTAGATTAGAATAGAATACAGAATAGAGAAGAATAGAATGGAATGGAATGGAATAGAATTAGAATAGAATAGAATAGAATAGAATAGAATAGAATAGAATAGAATAGAATAGAATAGAATAGAATAGAATAGAATAGAATAGAATAGAATAGAATAGAATAGAAATTAGAATAGAGTAGAGCAGAATAGAATACAGAATAGAGTAGAATCAGAATCAGAATCAGAATCAGAATCAGAATCAGAATCAGAATCAGAATCAGAATCAGAATCAGAATCAGAATCAGAATCAGAATCAGAATCAGAATCAGAATCAGAATCAGAATCAGAAACAGAAACAGAAACAGAAACAGAAACAGAACTAGAACTAGAACTAGAACTAGAACTAGAACTAGAATTAGAATTAGAATTAGAATTAGAATTAGAATTAGAATTAGAATTAGTATTAGAATTAGAATTAGAATAGAATACAGAATAGAGTAGATAAGAGTAGAATTGAATTAGAATAGAGTAGAGTGGAATAGAATTAGAATACAGAAGAGAAGAGTAGAGTAGAATAGCGTGAAGTAGATTAGAGTAGAATTAGAATTAGAATAGAGTAGAGTAGAGTAGAATTACAACAGAGTAGACTAGAGTAGAGTACAGTAGAATAGCATACAGAATAGAGAAGAATAGAATAGAATGGAATGGAATAGAATTAGAATAGAGTAGAATAGAATAGAATAGAATAGAATAGAATAGAATAGAATAGAATAGAATAGAATAGAATAGAATAGAATAGAATAGAATGAAATAGAATAGAATAGAACAGAATAGAATAAAATAGAACAGATTAGGAGTAGATTAGTGTAGAGTAGAGTAGAATATAATAGAAAAGAATAGAATAGAATTAGAGTAGAGTAGAGCAGAGTAGAGCAGAGTAGAGTAGAATAGAATAGAATTAGAATAGCGTAAAGTAGAGTAGAGTAGAATTAGAATTAGAATAGAGTAGAGTAGAGTAGAATTACAACAGAGTAGACTAGAGTAGAGTAGATTAGAATAGAATACAGAATAGAGAAGAATAGAATAGAATGGAATGGAATAGAATTAGAATAGAGTAGAATAGAATAGAATAGAATAGAATGAAATAGAATAGAATAGAATAGAAATTAGAATAGAGTAGAGCAAAATAGAATACAGAATAGAGTAGAATCAGAATCAGAATCAGAATGAGAATCAGAATCAGAATGAGAATCAGAATCAGAATCAGAATCAGAATCAGAATCAGAATCAGAATCAGAATCAGAATCAGAATCAGAATCAGAATCAGAATCAGAATCAGAAACAGAAACAGAAACAGAAACAGAAACAGAAACAGAAACAGAAACAGAAACAGAAACAGAAACAGAAACAGAAACAGAAACAGAAACAGAAACAGAAACAGAATTCGAATTCGAATTAGAACTAGAACTAGAATTAGAATTAGAATTAGAATTAGAATTAGAATTAGAATTAGAATTAGAATTAGAATTAGAATAGAATACAGAATAGAGTAGCTAAGAGTAGAATAGAATTAGAATAGAGTAGAGTGGAATAGAATTAGAATACAGTAGAGAAGAGTAGAGTAGAGTAGAGCAGAGTAGAGTAGAGTAGAATTACAATAGAGTACATTAGACTAGAGTAGATTAGAATACAATACAGAATAGAGAAGAATAGAATAGAATAGAATAGAATGGAATGGAATAGAATTAGAATAGAGTAGCATAGTTTAGAATAGAATTAGGATAGAGTAGAATAGAATTGAATTGAATTGAATAAAATAGAACCGAATAGAATAGAAGTGAGAATCCAGTAGAGCAGAATAGAATATAGAATAGAGTAAAATAGAATAGAATAGAATTAGAATAGAGTAGAGTAGAGTAGATTAGAATAGAATACAGAATAGAGAAGAATAGAATAGAATAGAATAGAATAGAATAGAATAGAATAGAATAGAATAGAATAGAATAGAATAGAATAGAATAGAATAGAATAGAATAGAATAGAATAGAATAGAATAGAATAGAATTAGAATAGAGTAGAGTAGAGTAGAATCGAATTAGAACAGAGTAGAGCAGAGTAGATTAGAGTAGAATAGAATTAGAATAGAGGAGAGGAGAGGAGAATAGAGTAGAATAGAATAGAATAGAATAGAATAGAATAGAATTAGAATAGAGTAGAGCAGAATAGAATACAGAATAGAGTAGAATCAGAATTAGAATTAGAATTAGAATTAGAATTAGAATTAGAATTAGAATTAGAATTAGAATTAGAATTAGAATTAGAATTAGAATTAGAATTAGAATTAGAATTAGAATTAGAATTAGAATTAGAATTAGAATTAGAATTAGAATTAGAATTAGAATTAGAATTAGAATTAGAATTAGAATTAGAATTAGAATTAGAATTAGAATTAGAATTAGAATTAGAATAGAATACAGAATAGAGTAGCTAAGAGTGGAATAGAATTAGAATAGAGGAGAGTGGAATAGAATTAGAATACAGTAGAGAAGAGTAGAGTAGAGTAGAGCAGAGTAAAGTAGAGTAGAATTACAATAGAGTACACTAGACTAGAGTAGATTAGAATACAATACAGAATAGAGAAGAATAGAATAGAATAGAATGGAATGGAATGGAATAGTATTAGAATAGAGTAGAATAGAATAGAATAGAATAGAATAGAATAGAATAGGAGTAGAGTAGAGTAGAATAGAATAGAATAGAATAGAATAGAATGGAATGGAATAGAATTAGAATAGAGTAGCGTAGTTTAGAATAGAATTAGGATAGAGTAGAATAGAATTGAATTGAATTGAATAAAATAGAACCGAATAGAATAGAAGTGAGAATCCAGTAGAGCAGAATAGAATATAGAATAGAGTAAAATAGAATAGAATAGAATTAGAATAGAGTAGAGTAGAGTAGAGTAGAATTAGAATAAAGTAGAGTAGAGTAGAATCGAATTAGAACAGAGTAGAGCAGAGTAGATTAGAGTAGAATAGAATTAGAATAGAGGAGAGGAGAGTAGAATAGAGTAGAATAGAATAGAATAGAATAGAATAGAATAGAATAGAATAGAATTAGAATAGAGTAGAGCAGAATAGAATACAGAATAGATTAGAATTAGAATTAGAATTAGAATTAGAATTAGAATTAGAATTAGAATTAGAATTAGAATTAGAATTAGAATTAGAATTAGAATTAGAATTAGAATTAGAATTAGAATTAGAATTAGAATTAGAATTAGAATTAGAATTAGAATTAGAATAGAATACAGAATAGAGTAGCTAAGAGTGGAATAGAATTAGAATAGAGGAGAGTGGAATAGAATTAGAATACAGTAGAGAAGAGTAGAGTAGAGTAGAGCAGAGTAAAGTAGAGTAGAATTACAATAGAGTACACTAGACTAGAGTAGATTAGAATACAATACAGAATAGAGAAGAATAGAATAGAATAGAATGGAATGGAATGGAATAGTATTAGAATAGAGTAGAATAGAATAGAATAGAATAGAATAGAATAGAATAGAATAGAATAGAATAGAATAGAATAGGAGTAGAGTAGAGTACAATAGAATAGAATAGAATGGAATGGAATAGAATTAGAATAGAGTAGCGCAGTTTAGAATAG
Organism: Hydrophis major; assembly: GCA_033807585.1. Lineage (NCBI taxonomy): Eukaryota > Metazoa > Chordata > Lepidosauria > Squamata > Elapidae > Hydrophis > Hydrophis major. The sequence goes on along the minus strand of JAUCBL010000199.1, from coordinate 216,532 downwards.
AATTAGGATAGAGTAGAATAGAATAGAATTGAATTGAATAAAATAGAACCGAATAGAATAGAAGTGAGAATCCAGTAGAGCAGAATAGAATATAGAATAGAGTAAAATAGAATAGAATAGAATTAGAATAGAATAGAATAGAATAGAATAGAGTGGAGTAGAATAGAATAGAATAGAATAGAATAGACTAGAATAGAATAGAATAGAATTAGAATAGAATTAGAATAGAGTAGAGTAGAGTAGAGTAGAATTAGAATAAAGTAGAGTAGAGTAGAATCGAATTAGAACAGAGTAGAGCAGAGTAGATTAGAGTAGAATAGAATTAGAATAGAGGAGAGGAGAGTAGAATAGAGTAGAATAGAATTAGAATAGAGTAGAATAGAATAGAATAGAATAGAATAGAATAGAATAGAATAGAATAGAATAGAATAGAATAGAATAGAATAGAATGGAATGGAATAGAATTAGAATAGAGTAGCGTAGTTTAGAATAGAATTAGGATAGAGTAGAATAGAATTGAATTGAATTGAATAAAATAGAACCGAATAGAATAGAAGTGAGAATCCAGTAGAGCAGAATAGAATATAGAATAGAGTAAAATAGAATAGAATAGAATTAGAATAGAGTAGAGTAGAGTAGAGTAGAATTAGAATAAAGTAGAGTAGAGTAGAATCGAATTAGAACAGAGTAGAGCAGAGTAGATTAGAGTAGAATAGAATTAGAATAGAGGAGAGGAGAGTAGAATAGAGTAGAATAGAATAGAATAGAATAGAATAGAATAGAATTAGAATAGAGTAGAGCAGAATAGAATACAGAATAGATTAGAATTAGAATTAGAATTAGAATTAGAATTAGAATTAGAATTAGAATTAGAATTAGAATTAGAATTAGAATTAGAATTAGAATTAGAATTAGAATTAGAATTAGAATTAGAATTAGAATTAGAATTAAAATTAGAATTAGAATTAGAATTAGAATTAGAATTAGAATTAGAATTAGAATTAGAATTAGAATTAGAATTAGAATAGAATACAGAATAGAGAAGAATAGAATGGAATGGAATGGAATAGAATTAGAATAGAATAGAATAGAATAGAATAGAATAGAATAGAATAGAATAGAATAGAATAGAATAGAATAAAATAGAATAGAATAGAATAGAATAGAATAGAATAGAATTAGAATAGAGTAGAGTAGAGTAGAATCGAATTAGAACAGAGTAGAGCAGAGTAGATTAGAGTAGAATAGAATTAGAATAGAGGAGAGGAGAGGAGAATAGAGTAGAATAGAATAGAATAGAATAGAATAGAATTAGAATAGAGTAGAGCAGAATAGAATACAGAATAGAGTAGAATCAGAATTAGAATTAGAATTAGAATTAGAATTAGAATTAGAATTAGAATTAGAATTAGAATTAGAATTAGAATTAGAATTAGAATTAGAATTAGAATTAGAATTAGAATTAGAATTAGAATTAGAATTAGAATTAGAATTAGAATTAGAATTAGAATTAGAATTAGAATTAGAATTAGAATTAGAATTAGAATTAGAATTAGAATTAGAATTAGAATTAGAATTAGAATAGAATACAGAATAGAGTAGCTAAGAGTGGAATAGAATTAGAATAGAGGAGAGTGGAATAGAATTAGAATACAGTAGAGAAGAGTAGAGTAGAGTAGAGCAGAGTAAAGTAGAGTAGAATTACAATAGAGTACACTAGACTAGAGTAGATTAGAATACAATACAGAATAGAGAAGAATAGAATAGAATAGAATGGAATGGAATGGAATAGTATTAGAATAGAGTAGAATAGAATAGAATAGAATAGAATAGAATAGAATAGAATAGGAGTAGAGTAGAGTAGAATAGAATAGAATAGAATAGAATGGAATGGAATAGAATTAGAATAGAGTAGCGTAGTTTAGAATAGAATTAGGATAGAGTAGAATAGAATTGAATTGAATTGAGTAAAATAGAACCGAATAGAATAGAAGTGAGAATCCAGTAGAGCAGAATAGAATATAGAATAGAGTAAAATAGAATAGAATAGAATTAGAATAGAGTAGAGTAGAGTAGAGTAGAATAGAATAGAATAGAGAAGAATAGAGAAGAATAGAATAGAATAGAATAGAATAGAATAGAATAGAATAGAATAGAATAGAATAGAATAGAATAGAATAGAATTAGAATAGAATTAGAATAGAGTAGAGTAGAGTAGAGTAGAATTAGAATAAAGTAGAGTAGAGTAGAATCGAATTAGAACAGAGTAGAGCAGAGTAGATTAGAGTAGAATAGAATTAGAATAGAGGAGAGGAGAGTAGAATAGAGTAGAATAGAATAGAATAGAATAGAATAGAATAGAATAGAATAGAATAGAATAGAATAGAATAGAATAGAATAGAATTAGAATAGAGTAGAGCAGAATAGAATACAGAATAGAGTAGAATCAGAATCAGAATCAGAATCAGAATCAGAATCAGAATCAGAATCAGAATCAGAATCAGAATCAGAATCAGAATCAGAATCAGAATCAGAATCAGAATTAGAATTAGAATTAGAATTAGAATTAGAATTAGAATTAGAATTAGAATTAGAATAGAATACAGAATAGAGTAGCTAAGAGTGGAATAGAATTAGAATAGAGGAGAGTGGAATAGAATTAGAATACAGTAGAGAAGAGTAGAGTAGAGTAGAGCAGAGTAAAGTAGAGTAGAATTACAATAGAGTACACTAGACTAGAGTAGATTAGAATACAATACAGAATAGAGAAGAATAGAATAGAATAGAATGGAATGGAATGGAATAGTATTAGAATAGAGTAGAATAGAATAGAATAGAATAGAATAGAATAGGAGTAGAGTAGAGTAGAATAGAATAGAATAGAATAGAATAGAATAGAATAGAATGGAATGGAATAGAATTAGAATAGAGTAGCGTAGTTTAGAATAGAATTAGGATAGAGTAGAATAGAATTGAATTGAATTGAATAAAATAGAACCGAATAGAATAGAAGTTAGAATCCAGTAGAGCAGAATAGAATATAGAATAGAGTAAAATAGAATAGAATAGAATTAGAATAGAGTAGAGTAGAGTAGAATAGAATAGAATAGAATAGAATAGAGAAGAATAGAATAGAATAGAATAGAATAGAATAGAATAGAATAGAATAGAATAGAATAGAATAGAATAGAATAGAATTAGAATAGAGTAGAATAGAATAGAATAGAATAGAATAGAATAGAATAGAATAAAATAGAATAGAATAGAATAGAATAGAATAGAATAGAGTAGAGTTGAATTAGAATAAAGTAGAGTAGAGTAGAATCGAATTAGAACAGAGTAGAGCAGAGTAGATTAGAGTAGAACAGAATTAGAATAGAGGAGAATAGAGTAGAATAGAGTAGAATAGAATAGAATAGAATAGAATAGAATAGAATAGAATAGAATTAGAATAGAGTAGAATTAGAATTAGAATTAGAATTAGAATTAGAATTAGAATTAGAATTAGAATTAGAATTAGAATTAGAATTAGAATTAGAATTAGAATTAGAATTAGAATTAGAATTAGAATTAGAATTAGAATTAGAATTAGAATAGAATACAGAATAGAGTAGCTAAGAGTAGAATAGAATTAGAATAGAGGAGAGTGGAATAGAATTAGAATACAGTAGAGAAGAGTAGAGTAGAGTAGAGCAGAGTAAAGTAGAGTAGAATTACAATAGAGTACACTAGACTAGAGTAGATTAGAATACAATACAGAATAGAGAAGAATAGAATAGAATAGAATGGAATGGAATGGAATAGTATTAGAATAGATTAGAATAGAATAGAATAGGAGTAGAGTAGAGTAGAATAGAATAGAATAGAATGGAATGGAATGGAATAGAATTAGAATAGAGTAGAGTAGAGTAGAGTAGAGTAGAGTAGAATAGAATAGAATAGAATAGAATAGAAATTAGAATAGAATAGAAATTAGAATAGAGTAGAGCAGAATAGAATACAGAATAGAGTAGAATCAGAATCAGAAACAGAAACAGAATTAGAAACAGAATTAGAATTAGAATTAGAATTAGAATTGGAATTGGAATTGGAATTGGAATTGGAATTGGAATTGGAATTTGAATTCGAATTGGAATTGGAATTGGAATTGGAATTGGAATTGGAATTGGAATTAGAATTAGAATAGAATACAGAATAGAGTAGATAAGAGTAGAATAGAATTAGAGTAGAGTAGAGTAGAATAGAATTAGAATACAGTAGAGAAGAGTAGAGTAGAGCAGAGTAGAGTAGAGTAGAATAGAGTAGAATTAGAATTAGAACAGAGTAGATTAGAATTACAAGAGCTGACTAGACTAGAGTAGAGTAGAATAGAATACAGAATAGAGTAGACTACAGAAGAGTAGAGCAGAATAGAATAGAATAGAATAGAATAGAATAGAATAGAATAGAATAGAATAGAATAGAATGGAATGGAATAGAATTAGAATAGAGTAGCATAAAATAGAATAGAATAGAATAGAATAGAATAGAATAGAGTAGAGTAGAGTAGAGTAGAGTAGAGTAGAGTAGAGTAGAATAGAATAGAATAGAATAGAACAGAATAGAATAGAATAGAATGGAATTGAATTGAATAGAATTAGAATAGAGTAGAGTACAGTTGAGTAGAATTACAGTAGAGTAGACTAGACTAGAATAGAGTAGAGTAGAGTAGAATAGAAAACAGAATAGAGTAGAATAGTGTAGAGTAGAGAAGAGTAGAGAAGAGTAGAATAGAATAGAATAGAATAGAATAGAATAGAATAGAATAGAATAGAATAGAATAGAATAGAATAGAATAGAATAGAATAGAATAGAATAGAATAGAATTAGAATAGAGTAGCGTAGAGTAGAATAGAATACAGAATAGAGTAGAATAGAGTAGCGTAGAGTAGAGTAGAGTAGAGTAGAATAGAATAGAATAGAATAGAATAGAATAGAATAGAATAGAATAGAATAGAATAGAATAGAATAGAATAGAATAGAATTAGAATAGAGTAGCGTAGAGTAGAATAGAATATAATAGAATTAGTATAGAGTAGCGTAGAATAGAATAGAATAGAATTAGAAAAGAGTAGAGTAGAGTAGAGTAGAGTAGAGTAGAGTAGAGTAGAGTAGAGTAGAATCGAATAGAATAGAATAGAATAGAATAGAATAGAATAGAATGGAATGGAATAGAATTAGAATAGAGTAGCGTAGAGTAGAATAGAATACAGAATAGAGTACAATAGAGTAGAGTCGAGTAGAATAGAATAGAATAGAATAGAATAGAATAGAATAGAATAGAACAGAATAGAATAGAATAGAATAGAATTAGAATAGAGTAGAATAGAATTAGAATAGAGTAGAATTAGAATTAGAATTAGAATTAGAATTAGAATTAGAATTAGAATTAGAATTAGAATTAGAATTAGAATTAGAATTAGAATTAGAATTAGAATTAGAATTAGAATTAGAATTAGAATTAGAATTAGAATTAGAATTAGAATTAGAATTAGAATTAGTATTAGAATTAGAATAGAATACAGAATAGAGTAGCTAAGAGTAGAATAGAATTAGAATAGAGGAGAGTGGAATAGAATTAGAATACAGTAGAGAAGAGAAGAGTAGAGTAGAGCAGAGTAAAGTAGAGTAGAATTACAATAGAGTACACTAGACTAGAGTAGATTAGAATACAATACAGAATAGAGAAGAATAGAATAGAATAGAATGGAATGGAATGGAATAGTATTAGAATAGAGTAGAATAGAATAGAATAGGAGTAGAGTAGAGTAGAATAGAATAGAATAGAATAGAATGGAATGGAATGGAATAGAATTAGAATAGAGTAGAGTAGAGTAGAGTAGAGTAGAATAGAATAGAATAGAATAGAATAGAATAGAATAGAATAGAATAGAATAGAATAGAATAGAAATTAGAATAGAATAGAAATTAGAATAGAATAGAAATTAGAATAGAGTAGAGCAGAATAGAATACAGAATAGAGTAGAATCAGAATCAGAAACAGAAACAGAATTAGAAATAGAATTAGAATTAGAATTGGAATTGGAATTGGAATTGGAATTGGAATTGGAATTGGAATTGGAATTGGAATTCGAATTTGAATTCGAATTGGAATTGGAATTGGAATTGGAATTGGAATTGGAATTGGAATTGGAATTAGAATTAGAATAGAATACAGAATAGAGTAGATAAGAGTAGAATAGAATTAGAGTAGAGTAGAGTAGAATAGAATTAGAATACAGTAGAGAAGAGTAGAGTAGAGCAGAGTAGAGTAGAGTAGAATAGAGTAGAATTAGAATTAGAACAGAGTAGATTAGAATTACAAGAGCTGACTAGACTAGAGTAGAGTAGAATAGAATACAGAATAGAGTAGACTACAGAAGAGTAGAGCAGAATAGAATAGAATAGAATAGAATAGAATAGAATAGAATAGAATAGAATAGAATAGAATGGAATAGAATTAGAATAGAGTAGCATAAAATAGAATAGAATAGAATTAGAATAGAGTAGAGTAGAGTACAGTAGAGTAGAGTATAATAGAATAGAATAGAATAGAATAGAATAGAATAGAATAGAGTAGAGTAGAGTAGAGTAGAGTAGAGTAGAGTAGAATAGAATAGAATAGAATAGAATAGAACAGAATAGAATAGAATAGAATGGAATTGAATTGAATAGAATTAGAATAGAGTAGAGTACAGTTGAGTAGAATTACAGTAGAGTAGACTAGACTAGAATAGAGTAGAGTAGAGTAGAATAGAAAACAGAATAGAGTAGAATAGTGTAGAGTAGAGAAGAGTAGAGAAGAGTAGAATAGAATAGAATAGAATAGAATAGAATAGAATAGAATAGAATAGAATAGAATAGAATAGAATAGAATAGAATAGAATAGAATAGAATAGAATAGAATAGAATAGAATTAGAATAGAGTAGCGTAGAGTAGAATAGAATACAGAATAGAGTAGAATAGAGTAGCGTAGAGTAGAGTAGAGTAGAGTAGAATAGAATAGAATAGAATAGAATAGAATAGAATAGAATAGAATAGAATAGAATAGAATTAGAATAGAGTAGCGTAGAGTAGAATAGAATATAATAGAATTAGTATAGAGTAGCGTAGAATAGAATAGAATAGAATTAGAAAAGAGTAGAGTAGAGTAGAGTACAGTAGAGTAGAGTAGAGTAGAGTAGAGTAGAATCGAATAGAATAGAATAGAATAGAATAGAATAGAATAGAATAGAATAGAATGGAATGGAATAGAATTAGAATAGAGTAGCGTAGAGTAGAATAGAATACAGAATAGAGTACAATAGAGTAGAGTCGAGTAGAATAGAATAGAATAGAATAGAATAGAATAGAATAGAATAGAATAGAATTAGAATTAGAATAGAGTAGCGTAGAGTAGAATAGAATAGAATAGAATAGAATAGAATAGAATAGAATAGAATAGAATAGAATAGAATAGAATAGAATAGAATAGAATTAGAATAGAGTACCGTAGAGTAGAATAGAATAGAATAGAATTAGTATAGAGTAGCGTAGAATAGAATAGAATAGAATTAGAATAGAGTAGCATAGAGTAGAATAGAATAGAATAGAATTAGCGTAGAGTGGAGTAGAATAGAATTGAATAAAATAGAATAGAGTAGAATAGAAGTTAGAATCGAGTAGATCAGAATAGAATATAGAATAGAGTAGAATCAGAATCAGAATCAGAATCAGAATCAGAATCAGAATCAGAATCAGAATCAGAATCAGAATCAGAATCAGAATCAGAATCAGAATTAGAATAGAGTAGAGTAGAATAGAATTAGAATACAGTAGAGAAGAGTAGAGTAGAGCAGAGTAGAGTAGAGTAGAATAGAGTAGAATTAGAATTAGAACAAAGTAGATCAGAATTACAAGAGCTGACTAGACTAGAGTAGAGTAGAATAGAATACAGAATAGAGTAGACTACAGAAGAGTAGAGTAGAGTAGAGTAGAGTAGAATAGAATAGAATAGAATAGAATAGAATAGAATAGAATAGAATAGAATGGAATGGAATGGAATGGAATAGAATTAGAATAGAGTAGAGCAGAATAGAATACAGAATAGAGTAGAATCAGAATCAGAATCAGAAAGAGAAACAGAAACAGAAACAGCGACAGAGACAGAGACAGAGACAGAGACAGAGACAGAGACAGAGACAGAGACAGAGACAGAGACAGAGACAGAATTAGAATTAGAATTCGAATTCGAATTCGAATTAGAATTAGAATTAGAATTAGAATTAGAACTAGAACTAGAACTAGAACTAGAACTAGAACTAGAACTAGAACTAGAACTAGAACTAGAATTAGAATTAGAATTAGACTTAGTATTAGAATTAGAATTAGAATAGAATATAGAATAGAGTAGCTAAGAGTAGAATACAATTAGAATAGAGGAGAGTGGAATAGAATTAGAATACAGTAGAGAAGAGTACAGTAGAGTAGAGCAGAGTAAAGTAGAGTAGAATTACAATAGAGTACACTAGACTAGAGTAGATTAGAGTACAATAGAGAATAGAGAAGAATAGAATAGAATAGAATGGAATGGAATGGAATAGAAATAGAATAGAATAGAATAGAATAGAATAGAATAGAATAGAATAGAATAGAATAGAATAGAATAGAATAGAATAGAATAGAATAGAATAGAATAGAAATTAGAATAGAGTAGAGCAGAATAGAATAGAATACAGAATAGAGTAGAATCAGAATCAAAATCAGAATCAGAAACAGAAACAGAAACAGAAACAGAATAAGAATTGGAATTGGAATTGGAATATGAATTGGAATTGGAATTAGAATTGGAATTGGAATTGGAATTGGAATTGGAATTGGAATTGGAATTGGAATTGGAATTGGAATTGGAATTGGAATTAGAATTAGAATTAGAATTAGAATAGAATACAGAATAGAGTAGATAAGAGTAGAATCGAATTAGAATAGAGTTGAGCGGAATAGAATTAGAATACAGAAGAGAAGAGTAGAGTAGAGTAGAGTAGAGTAGAGTAGAGCAGAGTAGAGTAGAATAGAATAGAATTAGAATAGCGTAAAGTAGAGTAGTGTAGAATGAGAATTACAATAGAGTAGAGTAGTGTAGAATTACAATAGAGTAGACTAGACAAGAGTAGAGTAGAATAGAATAGAGAATAGAGAAGAATAGAATAGAATGGAATGGAATAGAATTAGAATAGAGTAGAGTAGAGTAGAATAGAATAGAATAGAATAGAATAGAATAGAATAGAATAGAATAGAATAGAATAGAATAGAATAGAATAGAATAGAATAGAATAGAATAGAATTAGAATAGAGTGGAGGAGAATAGAATAGAATAGAATAGAATAGAATAGAATAGAATAGAATAGAATAGAATAGAATAGAATAGAATAGAATAGAATAGAATAGAATAGAGTAGAGTAGAATAGAATAGAATTAGAATAGAGTAGAGTAGAGTAGAGTAGAATTAGAATAAAGTAGAGTAGAGTAGAATCGAATTAGAACAGAGTAGAGCAGAGTAGATTAGAGTAGAATAGAATTAGAATAGAGGAGAGGAGAGTAGAATAGAGTAGAATAGAATAGAATAGAATAGAATAGAATAGAATAGAATAGAATTAGAATAGAGTAGAGCAGAATAGAATACAGAATAGAGTAGAATCAGAATTAGAATTAGAATTAGAATTAGAATTAGAATTAGAATTAGAATTAGAATTAGAATTAGAATTAGAATTAGAATTAGAATTAGAATTAGAATTAGAATTAGAATTAGAATTAGAATTAGAATTAGAATTAGAATTAGAATTAGAATTAGAATTAGAATTAGAATTAGAATTAGAATTAGAATTAGAATTAGAATTAGAATTAGAATTAGAATAGAATACAGAATAGAGTAGCTAAGAGTGGAATAGAATTAGAATAGAGGAGAGTGGAATAGAATTAGAATACAGTAGAGAAGAGTAGAGTAGAGTAGAGCAGAGTAAAGTAGAGTAGAATTACAATAGAGTACACTAGACTAGAGTAGATTAGAATACAATACAGAATAGAGAAGAATAGAATAGAATAGAATAGAATGGAATGGAATGGAATAGTATTAGAATAGAGTAGAATAGAATAGAATAGAATAGAATAGAATAGAATAGAATAGAATAGAATAGAATAGAATAGGAGTAGAGTAGAGTAGAATAGAATAGAATAGAATAGAATAGAATAGAATGGAATGGAATAGAATTAGAATAGAGTAGCGTAGTTTAGAATAGAATTAGGATAGAGTAGAATAGAATTGAATTGAATTGAATTGAATAAAATAGAACCGAATAGAATAGAAGTGAGAATCCAGTAGAGCAGAATAGAATATAGAATAGAGTAAAATAGAATAGAATAGAATTAGAATAGAGTAGAGTAGAGTAGAGTAGAATAGAATAGAATAGAGAAGAATAGAATAGAATAGAATAGAGTAGAATAGAATAGAATAGAATAGAATAGAATAGAATAGAATAGAATAGAATAGAATAGAATAGAATAGAATTAGAATAGAGTAGAGTAGAATCGAATTAGAACAGAGTAGAGCAGAGTAGATTAGAGTAGAATAGAATTAGAATAGAGGAGAGGAGAGGAGAATAGAGTAGAATAGAATAGAATAGAATAGAATAGAATAGAATTAGAATAGAGTAGAGCAGAATAGAATACAGAATAGAGTAGAATCAGAATTAGAATTAGAATTAGAATTAGAATTAGAATTAGAATTAGAATTAGAATTAGAATTAGAATTAGAATTAGAATTAGAATTAGAATTAGAATTAGAATTAGAATTAGAATTAGAATTAGAATTAGAATTAGAATTAGAATTAGAATTAGAATTAGAATTAGAATTAGAATTAGAATAGAATACAGAATAGAGTAGCTAAGAGTGGAATAGAATTAGAATAGAGGAGAGTGGAATAGAATTAGAATACAGTAGAGAAGAGTAGAGTAGAGTAGAGCAGAGTAAAGTAGAGTAGAATTACAATAGAGTACACTAGACTAGAGTAGATTAGAATACAATACAGAATAGAGAAGAATAGAATAGAATGGAATGGAATGGAATAGTATTAGAATAGAGTAGAATAGAATAGAATAGAATAGAATAGAATAGAATAGGAGTAGAGTAGAGTAGAATAGAATAGAATAGAATAGAATGGAATGGAATAGAATTAGAATAGAGTAGCGTAGTTTAGAATAGAATTAGGATAGAGTAGAATAGAATTGAATTGAATTGAATAAAATAGAACCGAATAGAATAGAAGTGAGAATCCAGTAGAGCAGAATAGAATATAGAATAGAGTAAAATAGAATAGAATAGAATTAGAATAGAGTAGAGTAGAGTAGAGTAGAATAGAATAGAATAGAGAAGAATAGAATAGAATAGAATAGAATAGAATAGAATAGAATAGAATAGAATAGAATAGAATAGAATAGAATAGAATAGAATAGAATTAGAATAGAGTAGAATAGAATAGAATAGAATAGAATAGAATAGAATAGAATAGAGTGGAGTAGAATAGAATAGAATAGAATAGAATAGAATAGAATAGAATAGAATAGAATAGAATAGAATAGAATTAGAATAGAATTAGAATAGAGTAGAGTAGAGTAGAGTAGAATTAGAATAAAGTAGAGTAGAGTAGAATCGAATTAGAACAGAGTAGAGCAGAGTAGATTAGAGTAGAATAGAATTAGAATAGAGGAGAGGAGAGTAGAATAGAGTAGAATAGAATAGAATAGAATAGAATAGAATAGAATTAGAATAGAGTAGAGCAGAATAGAATACAGAATAGAGTAGAATCAGAATCAGAATTAGAATTAGAATTAGAATTAGAATTAGAATTAGAATTAGAATTAGAATTAGAATTAGAATTAGAATTAGAATTAGAATTAGAATTAGAATTAGAATTAGAATTAGAATTAGAATTAGAATTAGAATTAGAATTAGAATTAGAATTAGAATTAGAATTAGAATTAGAATTAGAATTAGAATTAGAATAGAATACAGAATAGAGTAGCTAAGAGTGGAATAGAATTAGAATAGAGGAGAGTGGAATAGAATTAGAATACAGTAGAGAAGAGTAGAGTAGAGTAGAGCAGAGTAAAGTAGAGTAGAATTACAATAGAGTACACTAGACTAGAGTAGATTAGAATACAATACAGAATAGAGAAGAATAGAATAGAATAGAATGGAATGGAATGGAATAGTATTAGAATAGAGTAGAATAGAATAGAATAGAATAGAATAGAATAGAATAGAATAGAATAGAATAGAATAGAATAGAATAGAATAGAATAGAATAGAATAGGAGTAGAGTAGAGTAGAATAGAATAGAATAGAATAGAATGGAATGGAATAGAATTAGAATAGAGTAGCGTAGTTTAGAATAGAATTAGGATAGAGTAGAATAGAATTGAATTGAATTGAATAAAATAGAACCGAATAGAATAGAAGTGAGAATCCAGTAGAGCAGAATAGAATATAGAATAGAGTAAAATAGAATAGAATAGAATTAGAATAGAGTAGAGTAGAGTAGAGTAGAATAGAATAGAATAGAGAAGAATAGAACAGAATAGAATAGAATAGAATAGAATAGAATAGAATAGAATAGAATAGAATAGAATAGAATAGAATAGAATAGAATTAGAATAGAGTAGAATAGAATAGAATAGAATAGAATAGAATAGAATAGAATAGAATAGAATAGAATAGAATTAGAATAGAATTAGAATAGAGTAGAGTAGAGTAGAATCGAATTAGAACAGAGTAGAGCAGAGTAGATTAGAGTAGAATAGAATTAGAATAGAGGAGAGGAGAGTAGAATAGAATAGAATAGAATAGAATAGAATAGAATAGAATAGAATAGAATTAGAATAGAGTAGAGCAGAATAGAATACAGAATAGAGTAGAATCAGAATCAGAATCAGAATCAGAATCAGAATCAGAATCAGAATCAGAATCAGAATCAGAATCAGAATCAGAATCAGAATCAGAATCAGAATCAGAATCAGAATCAGAATCAGAATCAGAATCAGAATCAGAATCAGAATTAGAATTAGAATTAGAATTAGAATTAGAATAGAATACAGAATAGAGTAGCTAAGAGTGGAATAGAATTGGAATAGAGGAGAGTGGAATAGAATTAGAATACAGTAGAGAAGAGTAGAGTAGAGTAGAGCAGAGTAAAGTAGAGTAGAATTACAATAGAGTACACTAGACTAGAGTAGATTAGAATACAATACAGAATAGAGAAGAATAGAATAGAATAGAATGGAATGGAATGGAATAGTATTAGAATAGAGTAGAATAGAATAGAATAGAATAGAATAGAATAGAATAGAATAGAATAGAATAGGAGTAGAGTAGAGTAGAATAGAATAGAATAGAATAGAATAGAATAGAATGGAATGGAATAGAATTAGAATAGAGTAGCGTAGTTTAGAATAGAATTAGGATAGAGTAGAATAGAATTGAATTGAATTGAATAAAATAGAACCGAATAGAATAGAAGTTAGAATCCAGTAGAGCAGAATAGAATATAGAATAGAGTAAAATAGAATAGAATAGAATTAGAATAGAGTAGAGTAGAGTAGAGTAGAATAGAATAGAATAGAGAAGAATAGAATAGAATAGAATAGAATAGAATAGAATAGAATAGAATAGAATAGAATAGAATAGAATAGAATAGAATAGAATAGAATAGAATAGAATAGAATAGAATTAGAATAGAGTAGAGTAGAGTAGAATCGAATTAGAACAGAGTAGAGCAGAGTAGATTAGAGTAGAATAGAATTAGAATAGAGGAGAGGAGAGTAGAATAGAGTAGAATAGAATAGAATAGAATAGAATAGAATAGAATAGAATTAGAATAGAGTAGAGCAGAATAGAATACAGAATAGAGTAGAATCAGAATTAGAATTAGAATTAGAATTAGAATTAGAATTAGAATTAGAATTAGAATTAGAATTAGAATTAGAATTAGAATTAGAATTAGAATTAGAATTAGAATTAGAATTAGAATTAGAATTAGAATTAGAATTAGAATTAGAATTAGAATTAGAATTAGAATTAGAATTAGAATTAGAATTAGAATTAGAATTAGAATTAGAATTAGAATTAGAATTAGAATAGAATACAGAATAGAGTAGCTAAGAGTGGAATAGAATTAGAATAGAGGAGAGTGGAATAGAATTAGAATACAGTAGAGAAGAGTAGAGTAGAGTAGAGCAGAGTAAAGTAGAGTAGAATTACAATAGAGTACACTAGACTAGAGTAGATTAGAATACAATACAGAATAGAGAAGAATAGAATAGAATAGAATGGAATGGAATGGAATAGTATTAGAATAGAGTAGAATAGAATAGAATAGAATAGAATAGAATAGAATAGAATAGAATAGAATAGAATAGAATAGGAGTAGAGTAGAGTAGAGTAGAATAGAATAGAATAGAATAGAATGGAATGGAATAGAATTAGAATAGAGTAGCGTAGTTTAGAATAGAATTAGGATAGAGTAGAATAGAATTGAATTGAATTGAATAAAATAGAACCGAATAGAATAGAAGTGAGAATCCAGTAGAGCAGAATAGAATATAGAATAGAGTAAAATAGAATAGAATAGAATTAGAATAGAGTAGAGTAGAGTAGAGTAGAATAGAATAGAATAGAGAAGAATAGAATAGAATAGAATAGAATAGAATAGAATAGAATAGAATAGAATAGAATAGAATAGAATAGAATAGAATAGAATAGAATAGAATAGAATTAGAATAGAATTAGAATAGAGTAGAATAGAATAGAATAGAATAGAATAGAATAGAATAGAATAGAATAGAATAGAGTGGAATAGAATAGAATAGAATAGAATAGAATAGAATAGAATAGAATAGAATAGAATAGAATAGAATAGAATAGAATAGAATAGAATAGAATAGAATAGAATTAGAATAGAATTAGAATAGAGTAGAGTAGAGTAGAGTAGAATTAGAATAAAGTAGAGTAGAGTAGAATCGAATTGGAACAGAGTAGAGCAGAGTAGATTAGAGTAGAATAGAATTAGAATAGAGGAGAGTAGAGTAGAATAGAGTAGAATAGAATAGAATAGAATAGAATAGAATAGAATAGAATAGAATAGAATAGAATAGAATAGAATTAGAATAGAGTAGAGCAGAATAGAATACAGAATAGAGTAGAATCAGAATCAGAATCAGAATCAGAATCAGAATCAGAATCAGAATCAGAATCAGAATCAGAATCAGAATCAGAATTAGAATTAGACTTAGAATTAGAATTAGAATTAGAATTAGAATTAGAATTAGAATTAGAATTAGAATTAGAATAGAATACAGAATAGAGTAGCTAAGAGTGGAATAGAATTAGAATAGAGGAGAGTGGAATAGAATTAGAATACAGTAGAGAAGAGTAGAGTAGAGTAGAGCAGAGTAAAGTAGAGTAGAATTACAATAGAGTACACTAGACTAGAGTAGATTAGAATACAATACAGAATAGAGAAGAATAGAATAGAATAGAATGGAATGGAATGGAATAGTATTAGAATAGAGTAGAATAGAATAGAATAGAATAGAATAGGAGTAGAGTAGAGTAGAATAGAATAGAATAGAATAGAATAGAATGGAATGGAATAGAATTAGAATAGAGTAGCGTAGTTTAGAATAGAATTAGGATAGAGTAGAATAGAATTGAATTGAATTGAATAAAATAGAACCGAATAGAATAGAAGTTAGAATCCAGTAGAGCAGAATAGAATATAGAATAGAGTAAAATAGAATAGAATAGAATTAGAATAGAGTAGAGTAGAGTAGAGTAGAATAGAATAGAATAGAGAAGAATAGAATAGAATAGAATAGAATAGAATAGAATAGAATAGAATAGAATAGAATAGAATAGAATAGAATTAGAATAGAGTAGAATAGAATAGAATAGAATAGAATAGAATAGAATAGAATAGAATAGAATAGAATAGAATAGAATATAGTAGAGTAGAGTAGAGTAGAGTAGAGTAGAATTAGAATAAAGTAGAGTAGAGTAGAATCGAATTAGAACAGAGTAGAGCAGAGTAGATTAGAGTAGAACAGAATTAGAATAGAGGAGAATAGAGTAGAATAGAGTAGAATAGAATAGAATAGAATAGAATAGAATAGAATAGAATAGAATAGAATAGAATAGAATAGAATTAGAATAGAGTAGAATTAGAATTAGAATTAGAATTAGAATTAGAATTAGAATTAGAATTAGAATTAGAATTAGAATTAGAATTAGAATTAGAATTAGAATTAGAATTAGAATTAGAATTAGAATTAGAATTAGAATTAGAATTAGTATTAGTATTAGAATTAGAATAGAATACAGAATAGAGTAGCTAAGAGTAGAATAGAATTAGAATAGAGGAGAGTGGAATAGAATTAGAATACAGTAGAGAAGAGTAGAGTAGAGTAGAGCAGAGTAAAGTAGAGTAGAATTACAATAGAGTACACTAGACTAGAGTAGATTAGAATACAATACAGAATAGAGAAGAATAGAATAGAATAGAATGGAATGGAATGGAATAGTATTAGAATAGAGTAGAATAGAATAGAATAGGAGTAGAGTAGAGTAGAATAGAATAGAATAGAATAGAATAGAATAGAATGGAATGGAATGGAATAGAATTAGAATAGAGTAGAGTAGAGTAGAGTAGAGTAGAATAGAATAGAATAGAATAGAATAGAATAGAATAGAATAGAATAGAATAGAATAGAAATTAGAATAGAATAGAAATTAGAATAGAGTAGAGCAGAATAGAATACAGAATAGAGTAGAATCAGAATCAGAAACAGAAACAGAATTAGAAACAGAATTAGAATTAGAATTAGAATTGGAATTGGAATTGGAATTGGAATTGGAATTGGAATTCGAATTTGAATTCGAATTGGAATTGGAATTGGAATTGGAATTGGAATTGGAATTGGAATTGGAATTAGAATTAGAATAGAATACAGAATAGAGTAGATAAGAGTAGAATAGAATTAGAGTAGAGTAGAGTAGAATAGAATTAGAATACAGTAGAGAAGAGTAGAGTAGAGCAGAGTAGAGTAGAGTAGAATAGAGTAGAATTAGAATTAGAACAGAGTAGATTAGAATTACAAGAGCTGACTAGACTAGAGTAGAGTAGAATAGAATACAGAATAGAGTAGACTACAGAAGAGTAGAGCAGAATAGAATAGAATAGAATAGAATAGAATAGAATAGAATAGAATAGAATAGAATAGAATAGAATAGAATAGAATAGAATGGAATGGAATGGAATGGAATAGAATTAGAATAGAGTAGCATAAAATAGAATAGAATAGAATTAGAATAGAGTAGAGTAGAGTACAGTAGAGTAGAGTATAATAGAATAGAATAGAATAGAATAGAATAGAGTAGAGTAGAGTAGAGTAGAGTAGAATAGAATAGAATAGAATAGAACAGAATAGAATAGAATAGAATGGAATTGAATTGAATAGAATTAGAATAGAGTAGAGTACAGTTGAGTAGAATTACAGTAGAGTAGACTAGACTAGAATAGAGTAGAGTAGAGTAGAATAGAAAACAGAATAGAGTAGAATAGTGTAGAGTAGAGAAGAGTAGAGAAGAGTAGAATAGAATAGAATAGAATAGAATAGAATAGAATAGAATAGAATAGAATAGAATAGAATAGAATAGAATAGAATAGAATAGAATTAGAATAGAGTAGCGTAGAGTAGAATAGAATACAGAATAGAGTAGAATAGAGTAGCGTAGAGTAGAGTAGAGTAGAGTAGAATAGAATAGAATAGAATAGAATAGAATAGAATAGAATAGAATAGAATAGAATAGAATAGAATAGAATAGAATAGAATAGAATTAGAATAGAGTAGCGTAGAGTAGAATAGAATATAATAGAATTAGTATAGAGTAGCGTAGAATAGAATAGAATAGAATTAGAAAAGAGTAGAGTAGAGTAGAGTAGAGTAGAGTAGAGTAGAGTAGAATCGAATAGAATAGAATAGAATAGAATAGAATAGAATAGAATAGAATAGAATAGAATGGAATGGAATAGAATTAGAATAGAGTAGCGTAGAGTAGAATAGAATACAGAATAGAGTACAATAGAGTAGAGTCGAGTAGAATAGAATAGAATAGAATAGAATAGAATAGAATAGAATAGAATAGAATAGAATAGAATAGAATTAGAATTAGAATAGAGTAGCGTAGAGTAGAATAGAATAGAATAGAATAGAATAGAATAGAATAGAATAGAATAGAATAGAATAGAATAGAATAGAATAGAATAAAATAGAATAGAATAGAATTAGAATAGAGTAGCGTAGAGTAGAATAGAATAGAATAGAATTAGTATAGAGTAGCGTAGAATAGAATAGAATAGAATTAGAATAGAGTAGCATAGAGTAGAATAGAATAGAATAGAATTAGCGTAGAGTGGAGTAGAATAGAATTGAATAAAATAGAATAGAGTAGAATAGAAGTTAGAATCGAGTAGATCAGAATAGAATATAGAATAGAGTAGAATCAGAATCAGAATCAGAATCAGAATCAGAATCAGAATCAGAATCAGAATCAGAATCAGAATCAGAATTAGAATAGAGTAGAGTAGAATAGAATTAGAATACAGTAGAGAAGAGTAGAGTAGAGCAGAGTAGAGTAGAGTAGAATAGAGTAGAATTAGAATTAGAACAAAGTAGATTAGAATTACAAGAGCTGACTAGACTAGAGTAGAGTAGAATAGAATACAGAATAGAGTAGACTACAGAAGAGTAGAGTAGAGTAGAGTAGAGTAGAGTAGAATAGAATAGAATAGAATAGAATAGAATAGAATAGAATAGAATAGAATAGAATAGAATAGAATGGAATAGAATTAGAATAGAGTAGCGTAGTTTAGAATAGAGTAGCGTAGTTTAGAATAGAATTAGGTTAGAGTAGAATAGAATTGAATTGAATTGAATAAAATAGAACCGAATAGAGTAGAAGTTAGAATCCAGTAGAGCAGAATAGAATATAGAATAGAATAGAATAGAATTAGAATAGAGTAGAGTAGAATAGAATAGAATAGAATAGAATAGAATAGAATAGAATAGAATAGAATAGAATAGAATAGAATAGAATTAGAATAGAGTAGCGTAGAGTAGAATAGAATATAATAGAATTAGTATAGAGTAGCGTAGAATAGAATAGAATAGAATTAGAAAAGAGTAGAGTAGAGTAGAGTAGAGTAGAGTAGAGTAGAGTAGAGTAGAATAGAATAGAATAGAATAGAATAGAATAGAATAGAATAGAATAGAATAGAATGGAATGGAATAGAATTAGAATAGAGTAGCGTAGAGTAGAATAGAATACAGAATAGAGTACAATAGAGTAGAGTCGAGTCGAGTAGAATAGAATAGAATAGAATAGAATAGAATAGAATAGAATAGAATAGAATAGAATAGAATTAGAATTAGAATAGAGTAGCGTAGAGTAGAATAGAATAGAATAGAATAGAATAGAATAGAATAGAATAGAATAGAATAGAATAGAATAGAATTAGAATAGAGTAGCGTAGAGTAGAATAGAATATAATAGAATTAGTATAGAGTAGCGTAGAATAGAATAGAATAGAATTAGAATAGAGTAGCATAGAGTAGAATAGAATAGAATAGAATTAGCGTAGAGTGGAGTAGAATAGAATTGAATAAAATAGAATAGAGTAGAATAGAAGTTAGAATCGAGTAGATCAGAATAGAATATAGAATAGAGTAGAATCAGAATCAGAATCAGAATCAGAATCAGAATCAGAATCAGAATCAGAATCAGAATCAGAATCAGAATCAGAATCAGAATTAGAATAGAGTAGAGTAGAATAGAATTAGAATACAGTAGAGAAGAGTAGAGTAGAGCAGAGTAGAGTAGAGTAGAATAGAGTAGAATTAGAATTAGAACAAAGTAGATTAGAATTACAAGAGCTGACTAGACTAGAGTAGAGTAGAATAGAATACAGAATAGAGTAGACTACAGAAGAGTAGAGTAGAGTAGAGTAGAGTAGAATAGAATAGAATAGAATAGAATAGAATAGAATAGAATAGAATAGAATAGAATAGAATAGAATAGAATAGAATAGAATGGAATGGAATAGAATTAGAATAGAGTAGCATAAAATAGAATAGAATAGAATAGAACAGAGTAGAGTAGAGTAGAGTATAATAGAATAGAATAGAATAGAGTAGAGTAGAGTAGAGTAGAGTAGAATAGAATAGAATAGAATAGAATAGAATAGAATAGAATAGAATAGAATAGAATAGAATTGAATTGAATGGAATTGAATAGAATTAGAATAGAGTAGAGTAGAGTTGAGTAGAATTACAGTAGAGTAGACGACTAGAATAGAGTAGAGTAGAGTAGAATAGAAAACAGAATAGAGTAGAATAGTGTAGAGTAGAGAAGAGTAGAATAGAATAGAATAGAATAGAATAGAATAGAATAGAATAGAATAGAATAAAATAGAATAGAATAGAATGGAATGGAATGGAATGGAATGGAATGGAATAGAATAGAATAGAATAGAATTAGAATAGAGTAGCGTAGAGTAGAATAGAATATAATAGAATTAGTATAGAGTAGCGTAGAATAGATTAGAATAGAATTAGAAAAGAGTAGAGTAGCATAGAGTAGAATAGAATACAGAATAGAGTAGAATAGAGTAGCGTAGAGTAGAATAGAATAGAATAGAATAGAATAGAATAGAATAGAATAGAATAGAATAGAATAGAATAGAATAGAATAGAATTAGAATAGAGTAGCGTAGAGTAGAATAGAATAGAATAGTATTAGAGTAGAGTAGAGTAGAGTAGAGTAGAGTAGAGTAGAATGAGAATAGAGTAGAGTAGAGTAGACTAGACTAGACTAGAGCAGAGTAAAATAGAATACAGAATAGAGTAGAGTAGAGTAGAGTAGAATAGAATAGAATAGAATAGAATAGAATAGAATGGAATAGAATTAGAATAGAGTAGCGTAGAGTAGAATAGAATAGAATATAGTTATCGTAGAGTAGAGTGGAATATTATTTTAATTATAAAGTAATTATTTATTATTTAATTAATTATTAAGTAATTATTTTAATCCACAGTGTGAATGCTTACTATGTACAAAATTCTCAATAAAAGGGAGCACTTGAATTTGCTCTGGACTCCCATCCCGAGTACACCAGCCTGTGTCTCATTCTTTCCATGAGAGACCACCACAAGTGGTGACCCCGACGTGATCCACTGCAGGTGGTACGTGTCCAGACCTCCGTGTTTCCTCGCCTGGAATATGTAAAGTACGTACTGGACAATAGGATTTTTTCAGGGAACATGGGGGGGGAACTCTCTCAGCCACAGGAACGGCATGTTAGTGAGCTGCTGAAGTTAGTCAGGACAAACTTCTTTATCTTTAAACCCTCTGGGGGGGAGCAAATAGTTCTTTCAAAAGATAATGTGAGAGAGCTGCTGCAAGAGATCTGGCGGCAATGTCCCTGGTATCCAGAGAAAGGCTCTTTAAAGTTAGACACATGGAGGAGAATTGGAAATATCCTTCATGAAGAGCCACGGGCAACAGCTGAAATTTTGATATTTTGGAAGATTGTTATGACTGCTTCAGAGACCCAGCAACAACCTCTTTTAAAAACTTTAGTAGAACCTCTTCCTTATAAAGGAATTGTATTGCACCCGCCTTCTCCAAAACTGGAGTGTGCTTTATCATTTCCAACAACGCCTACTCCAGTGGATGATAAAATCCAATCAAAAATGGGAAAAGTTCAAGCCATGATGCATCAGGCTTTCAATGAGGGGAAGTTAGAGTCTGATGAGATTACCCAGATGAATTTGTTTCCAGTCAATAGGCAAGTGGATGCTCAAGGCAATCGGCAGACTGAATGGGTTCTGATTCCTTTGGCAGTTCTTAGGGAAATTAAAAAAGCAGTAAAAGATTATGGTATTCAAAGTCCTTTTACAAAGGGGCTTCTGACAAGTTTGGCTACCTCACGCATGATTCCTAGTGACTGGAAAGATTTAATGAGAATGATATTGAGCTCTACTCAGTATGTGGTCTTTGACTCAGAATACCAAAGGGAGGCTGTCACTAGGGGAAGGAATTTGGGGGGGCTGTATACACCAGACCAAATCTATGGGGCAGGCTTGTTTGAATCCACTGCAGATCAAGCTGCTAATTTGCCTGATCACGTATTTCCAGTGGTTATGGCAGCTGTCCTTGGGGCGTTGTCCCGCATTCAGGATGTGGGAACCCCAGCACGGTCTTTTTCTCAAATTAAGCAAACAGCATCTGAGTCTTATAATGATTTTGTGGAAAGGCTACCATTGGCTATTACCAGACAAATCTCTAATGAGGAAGCTGCAAAAGAACTTTTGCTGAAATTGGCAGTTGAAAATGCAAACGCTGACTGCAAGCGTATCTTGCAGCCCTTGGTGGCTAGAGGTGAGGTTACTCTGGCTGATCTGCTAAAAGCATGTGCAGTGGTGGGTTCTCAGGCTTACAACATGGAGACTTTGGCTATGGCATTGCAAAAAGGGATGAAACCTACAGGGAATTGTTTTAATTGTGGAAAGCCTGGCCATTTTAAAGCCCAGTGCCGTGCCCCTGGGGTGGGAATGGCATTTAACAAAAACAAAATTAAGGACGTCCGTCCAAAATCAGTCTGTCCAAAATGCAAAAAAGGGTTTCATGGGGCAAATCAATGTCGCTCTAATCAGAACCAAAATCGGGGAAACTAAATTTGGGGCATGCAGCTAGCCCCTCTCCCAAGGCTGTCACAAAAGCATCGCCTGCAATTACTGGGAGTGCAGGTTTGGGTTTAAAAATGTTGAACTCAATTAATGTGACCTTTCCTAATCAAGTGTATATTGAGGACACTCATTTGCATGGGCCACTGCCAGAAAAAACAGTGGGATTAGTACTTCCCATGTCTTCTGCATCAGAAAAAGGGTTTTTTGTTATTCCAGGAGTTATTGATGAAGATTATAAAGGGGTTATTAAGATACAATTGTACACTGATATTCCTGCATCATTAATGGCCGGTGACTCTATTGCCCAGTTATTATTGCTTCCATACATCCCTATAAATCCTTTAATTGGGATCCCACGAACTGGTGGTTTTGGGTCCACTGAAATGGCAAGTTCTCCAGTTGCTGCAGAATTGCTAGCACTGACAAAAAATTTGACGACAGATCAACCAGAAATGACAATTGAAATTAAGGGAAAATCATTTTCTGGCCTTATAGATTCCGGAGCAGATGTCTCTGTGATACGCCAAAAGGAATGGCCAAGTGAATGGGTGCTTGAGGACTCTCCGGCTGTTCGTGGAGTGGGTGGTATGCAGTTTGCAAGAAGTAGTGTACATTGGTTGAAGGCATTGCATAGAGAAACTGGTGAGACTGCAAGGATTCAACCTCTTGTGTTGCCCCTGCATATAAACTTGTGGGGTGGAGATTTGCTGTCACAATTTCGCACAAAAATTGTTATTGGATAATGGAAAAATTACAATTGTTAACCTCTCAGCCAGTCTGGATTGACCAATGGCCACTTCCAAAAGAAAAGCTTACAGCTTTACATCAATTGGTAGCTGAGCAGCTACAATTAGGACACATTGAGCCTACTTCTAGTCCATATAACACTCCTGTATTTGTTATTAAAAAGAAAAATGGAAAATGGAGATTTTTGCATGATCTGAGAACCATTAACTCCATCCTTCAACCAATGGGAGCGTTACAATGTGGTTTGCCTAACCCTAACCTGATCCCACATAATTGGGATCTAGTTGTAGTAGATTTACGGGATTGCTTCTTTTCTATCCCTTTGCATGCAGATGACAAGAAATTATTTGCCTTTACCGAACCTGAGTTGAATAACAACACACCTACCTTTCATTACCAATGGAAGGTTTTGCCACAAGGAATGCTAAACAGTCCAACAATGTGCCAGTCATATGTTCAAATGGCTCTGGCTCCATTCAGCACCTCTCATCCTGGGTGGAAGGTTTACCACTACATGGATGATATTTTAATTGCAGCTCCTGGCCCACCGGGAACAGTTAAGGCAGCGTTACCTTGCCTTAAAGAGGTATTATTACAATTTGGACTTCATATTGCCCCAGAAAAAATTCAAAGTCAAATGCCATATGCCTACTTAGGGCATAAGGTCCTTGCAACCTATGCTCATCCGGTCATTCCGGAAATCAAAATTGAGGAAAAGATTTCTCTAGTAAAATTACAACAAATACTAGGAACAATTAACTGGGTTAGTGTTGTAACTATGAATCATTCATGTGATTTGCAACTTTGTATCAGTGCAATTCTGTACCATCCTAGCATTGTAACGATTTAGCTTTCTTGTATAAACATTAGACTCCTGTCTGCATTGTATCTTTCTCATGTAAACATTAGACTCCTGTCTCTTCAGTGATCTTTGCCAGGCATGCAAAAGAGAAGAGGAGTTTAAACAGCTGTCAATACAGAATGATGTTCTAATTGACCTGGATTATTATAAATTACACTTTCTGATACCCTGTTGTCTTTACTAACCTGAGCTATCATAAATTATATGTATTTCCTGCTGACCTAAGCTATTATAATTCATGAATGTCTTGTTTACCCTGGGCTTTGAAGAATTTCACCCCCCTGTGAAAAAGCATAATAAAAGAGCCTGTGCCAAGGCATTTGGCGCGCGCTCATCCCGAGAAACCTCATCTCGTGTCGTTTCTTCCTCCTTTGCTCCCTCTCATGAGGCGCCCATCTAATGCGGGATGGCAGATACCGCAGGTTAGACCCTACCTGGGGTTAACTACAGCAGTACTCCAGCCCTTGTTCTTGGCCCTAAAGGGCTCTGCGAGACCAGATTCTGCTATAACCTTATCAGCAGAACAAAGGAAGGTACTGACACATGTTAATGCGTCTTTAATGCAGCGTTGGGTTGATCGATGCATTCCTGATATTCCATTTGCTTTGGCAATTTTACAAACTCCAGCCTTGCCTACTGCAGCTTTATTTCAATTACATGAAGCTCAGGTTTATATCATTGAATGGTTGCATTTGCAGAATACTCCCAGAAAAACAATTTCTACAATGGCAATGCTTTATAGTGAGTTAATCATCAAAGGGCGAAATCGCAGTATGCATTTATATGGCACAGATCTAGTTCAGTTATTTTTACCTATCTCCCTCACTCTGTGGGAAACTTGGTATAGTCAATCCATTGAATTGCAAATTGCTCTTGAAAATTGGCCAGGGAAGATTTCTTGCCACACCCCCAGTGACCCTTGTTTCCAGTTGCTTCGAAACGTATCTGTAAATTTTAATTCAGTTATTGCTAAGCAGCCAGTTGGAGGAGTGACTGTTTATGCGGACGGTGGTAAGACCTACGGAGCTTGTGCATGGAGACAGGAAGGGGTATGGAAAACAAAAATTACCCCTCCTCAGCAATCAGCACAAAGGGCTGAATTAGCTGCTGCTATTTTGGCCTTACAGGAATTTGCACAAGAACCACTAAATCTTATTGTGGACTCTCTTTACGTTTATCAATTGATACTTAACATTGAATTTGCTTATCTTTCTCCATCTGTTGATGCTAATCTTATGAGTTTGTTTCTAGCTCTGCAAAACTGTCTTCATTCTCGCACACATTCTCTACATATTGCACACATTCGCAGCCACCAGCAGCGGCCTCGGCTATGTCCTGTCTCTTGCTTTCTCCTGTTACTCCATGGGACTCACATAGCTATTTTCATCAAAATGCCAAAGCTCTTTGTAAACAATTTGGTCTCACTGCTGCAGAAGCTGCAGCTATTATTCAACAATGTCCTAGTTGCAGTGCTCAATCCACTGCTCTTCCTCAAGGAGTAAATCCTCGGGGGACATCTGCTTGTCAACTATGGCAGATGGATGTCACACAACACCCTCCCTTCAAACCATGGCACCATCTGCATGTCACCGTTGATACCTATTCAGGATTTATTATGGCAACACCTCAACGAGGAGAGGCTACAAAACATGTAGTCAACCATTGCCTCCGTACCTTCACACATGTGGGGCCACCAATGGAGATCAAAACCGATAATGGCCCTGCTTACATTAGCACCGCCTTTGCGGAATTTTGTTATCGATGGTCAATTATACATAAATTTGGCATTCCCTACAATTCCACTGGTCAGGCCATTGTGGAACGAACTCATCAGACACTAAAACAAGCACTCCTTCACACAAAAACAAAAACGGGGGAAGTGGATGGATATGGCTTGCCTTACATACAAAACATTCTTAAAATTACCTTATACACTTTAAATTTTTTAAACATGACAGGATCTCCCGCTGCTACGGCAGCCAGTAGGCATTTTGCTTCCTCCCCTTCTGCAGGTACACCAAGACCAAAAGTTCGGTATAAGAGACTACCAGATCCAACGTGGAAAGGACCTGTCCCTCTGATAACTTGGGGCCGAGGATACGCTGCTGTTGAAGATGAGGGGACAGTTGTTTGGGTTCCTGCTCGCTGTGTGTGTCCTTATCATCAGCCAAAGGGGCAAGGGGATGGATTTGGGGGAATGGAAAAGAAACACATTGATCCAGGACATGGGGAAGCTAGCAAACCTTCATAATAAAACTGATTGTTGGGTATGTACGCACATGCCAACTCACAAAACATCAGGGCTTCCAATGGTTGCAGTACCTTTGCCCAAAGGTGACTGGTATAAGGGACAATGCTATGGTTGTTCAGGGATGTGGTCTAACAGTTGGACTAAAAGTAACATAAATACATTGCATCTTGGAAGCCGAATCCAAGAGGTGGCGGGAATCTGCTGGACTCACAATGAGACAGTAGAGAATGTGACTTACTTGGGAACATATCCATTTTGCAACAAAACAATTGTTATTGGCAATGGAAGTCGGGTTTATCCGGATGACATGAAAACTAAAAATCTCACTTACTTTGTACATAATATTTCTAAATTTGATATCATATCTTTGATCAATGAAAATGGGTGTCCAATTATCCCTGCCACATGTTGTCCCATCATGATAGAAAACCAGCTGCCCAAATGTGCAAATGGGAAATACGCACCACCGCCCACTTATTTGGCTATGTTAATGGAATCTTTTGTACGATTAATCTATGCTGAACCAAATATGGT
This sequence comes from Hydrophis major, assembly GCA_033807585.1. Classification (NCBI taxonomy): domain Eukaryota; kingdom Metazoa; phylum Chordata; class Lepidosauria; order Squamata; family Elapidae; genus Hydrophis; species Hydrophis major. Next base: position 189,265 of record JAUCBL010000199.1, on the reverse strand, counting down.
TGGTCATCTCCTGGGAGCAAATCTATGGTTGCTGTGTGGACGGATGGCCTATGATTGCATGCCAGCACGATGGAAAGGAGTCTGCACCTTTGGGAAAGTAATCCCATCTCATGTCATTTTAAAATCTTTGGGGACTGCTCATATCCGCAATGCGCGTTCCGCAACGGAAGTAAACTCTGTTTTGAATCATGACTACTGGACACAGATATCAAGGGGAGTTATTCCTCCTTTAGGAGTCATGATGAACTATAGAGATTTGCATCGTTTCAACATTTGGACAGTTACTATGTTTAAAGACACCATTAAAACGCTAAAGCTGCTTGAAGAAGACCAAGGAAAAATCCTTGACTTTGTCCTGCAAACCAGATATGCGGTGGACACTATTTTGGCTGCGCAAGGGGGAGTTTGCGCTGTGATTCATACACATTGTTGCATGTATATCTCTGATTATTCTCCAAACATTACAGCTACTATACAGCATATGGAACAAACCCTGAGTGAGAATCCATTACAATCGGAGGACAAGGGACTGGACGTGTGGTCTGCACTTTGGTCCTGGTTGCCAGATGGTTCATGGATTCGTCACCTAATTGTTGGAGTGATATTGCTTTTTATACTTTCTCTTTGTGTATGTTGTTGTATCCAATGTCTCCCTGGACTTTTAGGAATGTGTCGGGTGAAGCCTACAGAAGGAGAACTGTTGTTGCAGATGGCGAAAAGCTACCGAGGCATCCGCAATCATCAAAAAACTAAAACAGGGGAGATGTGGGAATAAACTTTGACTTCAGTATTGGGTAATGATTAGTCTAAGACCTTACACATACATGTCTGCCTAAGGGTCACTGAGATAAGCAAGGAAATTAAAAACAAACACCAGAAACAATTAAGCAGCTCAGACAATTGTAAACAGTTTTGTGTGCTATATCTAATTATTGTAATCCACAATGTGAATGCTTACTATGTACGAATTTCTCAATAAAAGGGGGCACTAGAATTTGCTCTAGACTCCCATCCCGAGTACACCAGCCTCTGTGTCTCATTCTTTCCATGGGAGACCACCACAGGTACCACAGGTGCGCTTGGCACCACGTGATTATTGACGGTTTTCATTTGGTGTGCAAAACAGTAACTAGGTTTTCCTTCTAGTTTGGGTTTGGGGACTGTTGCATCAGAGCGGTGCAAGTGGCTCAATGGGGTGAGCCTGTGGAGCTGGTGCCTTGAACGCAGTGGCGGCAGCACTTTGGGAAAGTAAATCTACTTTGCCAAATTGCTGCCACTGTTGCATTCTGTCCGTCCATCCATCCATCCATCCATCCATCCATCTAAAAGGTCTGTCTGCCTGCCTGCCTGCCTGCCTGCCTGCCTGTCTTTCTGTCTGTCTACCTGCCTATCTACAAATGTAGATCTATCTACCTACCTACCTACCTACCTATCTCTATATCTATCTATCTCTATATCTATTTATCCATCCATATCTGTCTTTATCTATCTATATCATCTATCTATATCTACCCATCCATCTCTATCTATCTATCTATCTATCTATCTATCTACCTACCTACCTATCTACCTATCCATCCATCAATCCAAAAGGTCTGTCTGTCTGTCTTCCTGCCTGCCTACCTACCTAACTATCTACCTGTCCATCCATCCACCCAAAAGTTCTGTCTGTCTTCCTGCCTGCCTGCCTGCCTGCTGAAACCAGTTTCTCTGGAATCAAATGCAAGACCCCAAAAAGCCAATAATCCAGGCTCACTGCAGTTCTTATTTATTCTGTGTCCCCTCCTTAAAAAAATGGGAGGAACTCCTACAGGCAAAAAAATGCACTTATATTTCTACATTTCAGGAAAAGAGAGCAAACATACATATGCACATTTAAAAGATGATGGGAGCATGAATATTAATAACTAGCAAGACTCAAGTTACCTCCCCACCCAATTAGTGTTGCTGCCCTTAAGAAGGAATTATTATGTAAATAACAAAGAAACTATCATTTGTATTGCCATAGCAGCTTGGATAAAATAAATTTAGAAATGAGGACATCAATGTTGTCCCATACATTCCTTCGATATTTCTATCTTGCTAACACGCTCCCATTCCTCCAAGAAATCTTCCAGGCAACTTTTATTTACTTCAACAAAAAAATAATTGATCACTCATCTGGAGAACCACTTGAACCATTTTATAATTTTGTTCTGTTGGAACATGTTAAGAATTAAAATTCCTCTGTCTCACATTTCTAACATTTCTTCTGGCTGTGAGATGCTCCTTTGTGTTCAGGTCTGGCCTCAGAACGATAATGTAGCACTGGGGGATGAAGATGCAGATTAGCAGACCAGCACTGGAGGCTAGTGTTAGGAATAACAAGGTTACTTAACTTAGTTTGTGTAAAATAATATATATAAACTATGATAGTGAATTTATGTGTGTATCACTTTAAACAGCAAAGCATGTAATTTTGGGTGTGGTTGTAAAACCACCATAAGAGGGAGCAAGAGAACTTGATTGATTGCTGGCTTACTAAATTGCTTGGTGACTATGATGGATTGATTGTTTGATAACTGTGTTCCCTGCTGCTGCTGCTGAAGGAAGAAAGGAGGTTTGATTTTCTTCATATCTCTACTGCAAGGAGATATATTACTGGACTGATATTTGTAAGTTTACTGACCTCTTTTTCGACACTGGACTTTGCTAATGAATAATCCCCGGATGGACTGAATTAGTGAATGATATATGGACTGTTTGACTATGCTAAAACTCAAACTGGAATAAACTATTTTAACTAGCACAGTGTATCTGTTTTTACTGAGTGTAAGCTACAAAAATGTTTATCTCACATATTTGCCTGACTGCCTGACTGCCGTGCAGATTCTGCTAGGGTGTATCCCTAACAGCCAGGATGGAGAAGACCTGCACAGCCACCATGTGTTTCCCTTTTGTGCTCAGGTAGGTGGGCACAAAAGTCACCCAGACACTGCAGAAGACCAGCACTTTGATTCACAACTAGAATCTAATCAGAGATGCTTTGCCGATTCTAGTCCAATGACCTGCTCCAGCAGGGTTGGAAGGGAGTGTGTGTATGTGTGTGCATGGCTGTCAAAACTCCAAAAACAGGTCAAGTAGCTCTGGGGAGGCCAGTCATAAATTAGAACACTTGCTAAGCAACCAGTTGACCTTGTTTCTTTTGACTTCCTAGATTATTTGTAAGAATAATAAAGGCAGGAAATGAAGAAATAAGATTATACCAGGCCACAGAAAGGGAAGGAAGAAGCCTCTGCTCACCTCCTTAAGACTACAACACCCATATTTCTGCAAACCACCGAGCTAACTCAGGACAGACCCAGGAGAGCAAATTTAATTTCCTAGATTATTTGTTTAAAAAATAATTAAAGGTGATTTATCAGTAAATAAGATTATACAAGGCTACAGAAAGGGAGGTAAGAAGTCTCATCTGATCTCAACATTTTAACCCCCATCTTCCCGCAATCTGCTGAGCTTAATCTGGGACAGACCCGGAAAACCCAATTTTAATCTCCTAAATTATTCATAAAAATAATAAAAGCAGGATATAAAGAAGTAAAATTATACAAGGCCACAGAAAGGGAAATAAGATGCCTCCCTTAATTTCCTCAACACTACAACACCGGGACCAACTGATTTTATTTTTTTATCAGGCCTTGGAGGCTGACTCAATGGATGGAACCCGGGTATCCCTCTGTGTCCCCTATGAGATCCAGGCCTGGGAAGCCCCACTGAATTGGGGGCCCCGTGTTTCCAGTGGAGGAAACCCAGAGAGACCCTGGAGGTCTTTTTTTTTTGTAAAATTTTTATTTTTTAAGACAAACATATACAAACAAAAAACATAAAACCATCTTCCATTTTACATACATACAGTGTGTCTGTTGGTTACAAATCTTTTGTGATATCCTTTCATAGTCATTGCTCACAGTTTATATAAATTCTCACATTGTCAAACTAACATGTTTATCTATTTATCAGTTATTAATCATCCATGACTAAACTATTTATTCCATCATTTTATATGAGATGTTCCAAATTTTATTGTAAAATTTATATTGTACTTTCATCCAATGGTTATATATATCTGTATTATATTTTATATCGATCTATTAAACTTCTATTGCAAAATTTCCTAGTCTATTACATTACCATGTCTTTTTGTCCAACCATTGATAAAACAAATCCCATATCATATAAAATTGTTTAGCTTTATCTTGTTCTCTAATTTCAAATGTCAATTTACTCATTTCAGCACAGTCCATAATTTTCTCAGGAACTTCCTCCTGCATCGATTTTTTTTTTCATTTTTCCAGTTCTTCACAAATACAATTCTAGCTGCTGTTAAGACATTTACAATCAAATATTTCAATTCTTTATTGTATATGTCTGGTATGACTCCCAATAAAAAGATCTCTGGTTTCAAGTCTATATCATTTTATCATTTTTTCCAACCATGTGTGGATTTTAGTCCAATATTTGCGTCTGAACATGTCCACCACATATGGTAATATGAACCAGGTATCTGATGACATTTCCAACATTTATCTGATTTGTTCTGAAACATTCTTGCAATTCTCGTCGGAGGTAGATGCCACCTGTGAAACATCTTATACAAATTTTCTTTATATGCAGTTGACATTGTCATTTTATAATTTTGAGACCACAATTTTCTCTAAATCAATCCCATATCCAAAATTTTTCCCCCAAGCAATCATCATTTCTTTAACTTGTTCTTCCTCCAATTCTAATAAATGTCCATAAAAATTTTAATTATTTTTTCATCAGTGCCCATCAGAATTTTATCTAAATCAGTCAACTTATCATAGACACCTTCTGTTTTAAAATCTTTATAAAATCTAGATTGTATTTGCAAATATGAAAACCAATTCATTTTTACACCTTGTTCTTCCAACGCTTGCATAGATTTCAGTTCATCCTTTTCATTCAGTATTTCACCATATCTAACTGTTTGTTCTTTTTATATATATTATTGGATAAGAAAAAGCTTCAATGGTAGATATCCATAATGGAATCTTTAAATAATATTGTCTTTTTATCTTCTCCCAGTTTAAAAACAATGCCTCTCGAATGTAATGTCTTCTAAAATACCCCCTGTCTTTTAGTTCCCTTATACCAGAGGAAAGCATGCCATCCCAGCAGCAAGTCATGGCCTTCTAAAGTAAATAATCTACTATTCCTTAACCTTATCCATTTCTTTACCCGCATCAAACTTGATGCTTGATAATATAATTCCCAGATGGGCAAGGCAAACCCTCCTCTTGTTCTTGCATCTTGTAACAGTTTAAGTTTTATTCTCGCTTTCTTACCCTGCCAAATGTATTTCAACACAATTTTATTTAAGTCTTCGAAAAACTCTTTCCCTAATCGAATTAGAATTGTTTGGAATAAGTATAAAATTCTAGACAATACATTCATCTTAATTGTAAATATTCTCTCAATCAATGATAATTGTAAGTTTTCCCATTTTGTCAAATCTGTCGCAATCTGCTGTTTGAGTTTAAAATAATTATCCTCCTTCAATGTGCTACATCTTGATGTAATATATATCCCTAAATACTTAACCTTATTTGTGACCTGTATTTCTAAAACTTCTTCCAGCTTTCTTTTGTCTTGCTAGCATGTTTTGTTGATATCTTTGTTTTATCTTTATTTATTTTCAAACCTGCTACTTTTCCATATTTTTCTATCTTTTCTATTAATTTAGGTGCTGTTTCCAATGGGTCCTCTAATATAAATACCAGGTCATCTGCAAAGGCTTGCAATTTATACTCTTCCTTTTTTATTTCTATTCCTTTTATTTCTTTTTCTTCTCTAATATTCCTATTCAACACTTCCAATGTTAACACAAACAGCAGAGGCGACAGTGGACAACCTTGTCTAGTTCCTTTTCTTATATCTATGGATTCTGTCAATTCTCCATTTATCATACCCTTTGCAGTTTGTTTATGATATATCGTTTCAATGGCTTGAATAAATTTTTTACCAAAGCCCATTTGTACCAATTGCAATAACATGAATCACCAGCTTGCATTATCAAAGACTTTTTGTGCATTTAAAAACATCAAGGCCATTTGCTTTTCAGGATGTGCCTTATAGTATTCCAAAGCATCCAGAATTATTCTCACATTGTCTTTGATTTGTCTCTTTGGCAGAAATCCATTTTGATCAGCGTGAATAAAATTATTTAAGTATCTTTTCAGTCTTTCTGCCAAGATTGAAACAAAAATTTTATAGTCTGAATTTAATCGGGATATAGGTCTATAATTTTTAACTTGCTCCGGGTCTGTGTCTTCCTTAGGTATAAGTGTAATATATGCTTCTGACCATGTGTTGGGTATTCTCTTCTTTGACATAACTTCATTCATGACTTCTAATAGTTGAAGATTCAGCATTTCCTGGAAAGTCTTGTAAAATTCCTCTAGCAATCCATCTGGACCTGGTGCTTTTCCAACATTCTGTTTTTTAAAGGCTTCTGTCAGCCTTCAAGATGATCCCTTCTACATCTTTGCATCTTTATTATTTTGCACCTTCCTTACTGCTCCATCTTTCGGCTGTCATTAGCAACGGGGCGAGGGGGGAATTGGAAGGGAAGAAAGTTGGAGGTGTTACATTCCTATGCTGTAAATGGAAAGGAGGAGGGGGAGTATAAATTCCTTTGTTTAAGTTTCTATTTCATTGCCTAGTTTTTCTATCCTTTGCGCAGCTGTGAAGTTTTATCAAAATATGTCAAGGTCAATGGACAGAGGCCTCATCACCACCTGAAGATGCCCACATGATCATATTCAGAACTTTTAATTGGAAGAGTCTTTTGGACTTTGGGGGGTGGGAACAATTCCATTCCTTTGTATATGTGATCTGTGCGCCAAATCCTTTAGATTCAGAATTCAACCTGTAGCTTCCACTTTGATTTCCAGTAAAAGGAAAACTTTGCTCTAACCTAGGGAGTCTGAGTATTTCTTTCTTGGATTTTGAATGGAGCACACACTGACATTATTCTGAATCTGCCCATCAGCCCACCCAGAGAAAATATCAACTTTTCTTCTGAGGGGGTTTCACATCATGTCATCTCCAGCTTGTGAAGAAGACGACCAGGGAGGTGGGGGGGGGCAGTGCATGCTGCTACTGGAGGTGCCAGCCGCCAATATGCTAGCCGACCTTACTCTGGAGGAAGTTCCAGCTGAGAGGCCCAGGTGGTCGTTGGGTGTTGGATGGAGGGATCCCGAAGACCTCCCCCCTCCTGGAGTCAACGTAACCCAAAGACATGCAAGAGAGCAGCTGTGGCAAGAAAGGGAAGAGAGGGAATGCATGCTGGATCAAGCCAGACAGCTCCTCAATGATGCTTTCGAGAAGCTTCGCATCGCTCCAAGGTATGAGGGGGAAGGGGGAGCAAGTTCAGCCAGGGGAAGCTGGGCTGCCCCCAACCTTCTAGCTTAGCCTATGCCAGCGCAGCAGCTGGCTGCAGCCCCGGGGCCCCCAACTGGAGGTGTGATCCCTGGAAGACACATAGCCCTCAGCCTGCCTCCGTTGGAAGTGAAATTTGGGGAAAATCCCAAGGATTTGGGCTTCTTCCTGGCACAAGTTTGGAGCTATATGGAAGAATATGAGAATTCACTTCTGAAGCAGCCAAGGTGAGATGTGTTACCAGGGCCCTGGAGGGGATTGCGGCAGAGTGGATGGTGACTTTGTATAATGACAACTCCCCCCAACTGCGGAATCTCAATGTTTTCATGACTGCATTGAGGAGAAGGTTTGAGGACCCTCTAGCAGAGTGGAAGGCTAGGATCAGAATGAAAACCATAAATCAAGGGGGGAGGTCAGTTGCTGACTACACCCAAGAGTTCAGACAGCTGGCATGCCACATCCGAGGCTGGTCCCAGGGGGCCCTGATAGAAGCCTACAAAGATGGCTTAAATGAAGATATATACCACATGTGCATCTTCAGAAGGGATCCCTATGATCTGCAACTGTGGTATTTGCTAGCAGAAGAAGTGGAAATAGATCTGACCCAAAGCAGACGCAGAGGAGGTTCTGCATGGAGCAAACCCCCCCCACATCTCCGAGAGGCCCCAAAGCCTTGGAAGGGAGGAGTGATGGCAAGACCCAAATCCACCACCTGTTTTCGATGTGGGAAGGAGGGCCACCGGATTGTGGATTGCAGGGTCAAGCTGGATCCAAAGGGAGAGCAAAGGGCAGGGAGGAAGCCTGAAAACCCCCCAGTCAAGCCTCACAAAAACATGTTAAAGACGGGGGAGGTTGTAGAGGTCACTCCTCCAGCAGGAGAGGAGCTGGGACCTCTAACCTTCCTTGAAGAGAGTGAAACTGACTCAGAAGACAACATCCCAGTAAGTCCTAACAAGGGCCCCATGACCTTCCCAATAAAATTAAGGGTGCTTACTTCAGGGACTGAAGGAGAGATGTTAGCCTTACTAGACTCTGGGTGCACGAGGTGCGTAATCAGCATGAAAGTAGTTAAGGAGATGGGCATCAGACTGAGAACCTTAGAACCGCCCGTATCCTTTTGCCAACTGGATGGATCAGTGTTCGGAGGTTGCCCTGCACGTTTCATAACGGAACCCCTAGTGATGTCCATGGGAAGCCATAGCGAGATTCTGTGCTTTATTGTGGCCCCTGGGATGGAGCATCCATTAATATTGGGGCTGCCCTGGCTCCACAAGTGGAACCCCCATGTGAACTGGGGGAAAGGGTGGTTATGGATTCGTACCAATCAGCAGCCTGAAGGGGAGGAGCGATCCCATCTGAAACTTCAGAACCCGGTTGAGTCAGCCTCCACAGGTGCTGAGAACTTGGAGGGGGAGGAGAAAATCCCAAAAGAATATTGGGACTTAAGAGAGGTGTTTAGCGAAAAGGCTTCTGATGAGCTCCCCCCTCATCGATCAACGGATTGTAGCATCAAAATTCTACCTGGGGTGATGCTCCCGAAACCAAAATTATATTCGATGACGCCACGGGAATTGGCGGAGTTGAGATTGTTTATCAATAAAAATTTGAAACGTGGTTTCATCCAACCTACTAGACCTCAGGTGGCGGCCCCAGTGTTGTTCCGTGAAAAGAAAGATGGCTCCAAACACTTGGTGGTGTTCTACTGAAATTTAAATGCGATTTCCGTGGAAAACGTGCACCCCCTCCCCCTGATGAAGGACATGTTAGCTCACCTGGCCAAAGGGAAGATTTCAACGAAGTTGGACCTGAGAGAGGCATATTACCAAATCCGAATTATAGAAGGAGATGAGTGGAAAACTGCGTTTAACTGCCTGATGGGTTGTTTCCAGTTCAATGTTCTCCCTTTTGGCCTGCAGGGGGCTCCAGCCGTTTTCATGCAAATGATCAATCAGGTGCTCCACGAACATTTATACAAGGGGGTTTTGGTTTACCTTGATGACATCCTTATCTACACGGAGACTAGAGATGAATATGTGAAACTGGTATGCTCAGTGCTGCACAAACTGCGAGCTGCCAAATTGTATGCTAAACTGTCCAAATGTGAATTCCATCAAGAGAAAATTGACTACCTAGGATATCGCATTTCGCATGAGGGCATCGAGATGGACCCAGGGAAGGTGTGAGCTGCATTGGACTGGGCCCCGCTGAGGACCCGAAAGCAGCTTCAAAGTTTCTTAGGATTTGCCAACTTTTACCGGCAATTCATCCCATCTTTTGCTAAAATAGCAATGCCTATCACCAATCTCTTAAAGACAAAGTGGGAGATGAAACCAAAGCCCAGCCAACCATTGAAGTGGTCCATGGAATGCCAAGCTGCCTTTGAAAAGCTAAAGCGACTGTTTGCTGCAGAACTAGTACTGAAACACCCGGACATGGATGCCCCTTTCGTGATCCAAGCCGATGCAAGTGATGTGGCTGTTGGGGTGGTCTTACTTCAATTAAATGAGAAGGGAACACTACAACCTTGTGCATACACCTCCCGTAAGTTGACTGACACTGAGAGGAGATGGGTCATCTGGGAAAAGGAAGCTTTTGAAGTTCGTTGGGATCTACTAACCTGGAGACATTTTTTGGAAGGAGCGAAACACCCGTTTGAGGTATGGACTGACCATAAGAATTGGGAGGCTTTAAAGACACCTCAAAAATTATCTCCTAAGCAAGTTAAGTGGGCCCAGTATTTCAAATGATTCAATTTCTCCTTGAAGTACATCCCGGGAGGAAAAAATTTTATGGCAGATGCTTTGTCTAGAATGCCTCAATACAACAGTGTTCATCAAGAAGTGATAAGGCCGATCGTATCAACCACACAGCTGGCCACCCCGGTGGTCACCAGAGTGCAAAAGAAGAAGCAAGAGGTGGAACTGTCCAATGAATTGACAGAGCGATTTAAGGAAGCATTGAAAAGAGATGAGTGGTTCCTGGAGAATGCGAATAACTGCACCGTTAGAGGTGGCTTGGCCTGGGTGGGAGCGTAATTGTATGTACCAGAGACCTTGAGAAGCCAAGTGTTACAACAGACCCATGATTCCAAGGTGGCTGGTCACTTTGGTTTCGTGAAGAAATTACACCTGGTTAAGCGACAATTCTGGTGGCCTTCATTGTAAAAAGACATTGAGACTTATGTAGCTAGCTGTCCAGTTTGTGCCTCAGCCAAAAGACCTCCTGGTAAGCCACCAGGTCTGTTACAGAATGTGGCCAGGCCAACTGCTCCTTGGAAGGAAATCTCCATGGATTTTATAGTAGACCTACCCGAGAGCACTGGACACACAGTTATCTGGGTGGTAACCGATTTGTTCTCCAAGCAGGCACATTTCATACCTTGCTCCAAGATTCCCTCGGCGAAATCGTTGGCTAAACTCTTCATCATACATATCTATAGACTGCATGGTGTCCCTGAGCATATAGTTTCTGATCGAGGGGTCCAATTTACCTCAAACTTTTGGAGGGAATTTTTGAAATTAATAGGCTCCACCCAGGGCTTAAGCTCCACCCACCATCCCTAAACTAATGGGGCCTTTGAGAGAACCAACGCAGTGTTAGAGCAGGACAACTGGGCTGATCTGCTGCCTTTTGCGGAGGTGGCATACAACAATTCTGTCCACAGTAGTACTGGCTTTACTCTGTTCAAGGTGGCCACAGGGCAAGATTTTGTACCCATACCTGAGCTTCCTCGTGAAAGACCCAACGTCCAGTCGTTGGACGAGTGGATATCTCAACTCCAACTCAATTGGCCAGTTGCCCGTAAAACATTGGATGATGCACATCAGTCTCATAAGAAATTTGCAGATAGAAAGAGAACTCTACAGAAGTCTTATCAAGTAGGCGACAAAGTTCTTCTTTCAACCAAATATTTACAGATCACCCAAAAGTCAAAGAAATTGGGCCCTAAGTATGTGGGTCCTTTCCCAATTGAACAGATTGTGAATCCTGTCACAGTTCAGTTGACACTGCCAAAAACTCTTCATCGAATTCATCCGGTTTTCCATGTTAGTTTTTTGAAACCCGAGCATACCTCTACGCTGAGACCGACCCAGACTGATCCCCCCCCCCATACCATTGCTGATTGAGGGTGAACAACATTTTGAAATTAAAGAGATTTTAGACTCTTGGAAATGGAGAGGTCATCTCCAATATCTCGTGGCTTGGAAACATTTTCCTTCATCCCAAACCGAGTGGGTAAATGAGAAAGATATTAGGGCTCCTGAGCAAGTCAAGGACTTTCATATGAAGTATCCTGATAAACCATAGAAATGTATGCAATTATTAACATGTATTTTATTTTATTCTCTTCTACAGGGACAAATGTCCTTTTTCTAGGGGGTCCGAATGTCAGCCTTCAAGATCTCTTCTACATTTTTTTTTCTTCATCTTTTCTACTACTATGCATCTTTCTCACTATTCTCCTTCTTTCGGCTGTCATTTGTAATGGGGGGGAGGGGGGAATTGGAGGGGAAGAAAGCTGGAGGTGTTACATTCCTATGCTGTAAATGGGAAGGAGGAGGGGAAGTATAAATTCCTGTTCTTAAGTTTCTATTTCCTTGCCTAGCTTTTTCTTTCCTTTGCGCAGCCATGAAGTTTTAACAAAATATGTCAAGGTCAATGGACAGAGTCCTCATCACCACATGAAGATGCCCACATGATCATATTCAGAACTTTTAATTGGAAGAGTCTTTTGGACTTTGGGGGGTGGGAACAATTCCATCCCTTTGTGTATGTGATCTGCGCGCCAAATTCTTTAGATTCAGAATTCAACCTGTAGCTTCCACTTTGATTCTCAGTAAAAGAAAAAACTTTGCTCTAACCTTTGGAGTCTGAGTATTTCTTTCTTGGATTTTGAATGGAGCACAGACTGACACTGAGGTAATTAGTTTGGCAGGGCAGGATCAAGAATTCCAAACATGAAGGCATGGCAAAACTCACATGGCTAGGAGCACAGATAAGCAAAGACAACACAGGATAAAATCACGTTTGCTCCCAGCAGCTGCTGCAGTCAGCATGCATTTCTTTTAAACTCTCTTCCCAGGTGTGGCTAATGAAGGGAATCAGGGCCCTTTCCTCCCCTGTAAGCCACGCAACCCATGTTGCTCTCTTCTCCATTCCTCCCTGTGTGCCCTAAGATGAAGAAGGGGTGGGCCTGGGTCTTCCTTTGAACTTCCTCTCCCTTGTTCTACCCCTTTCCTGCTCTGCCCCTGTACTTTGCCCTTCCTCAGCCTCCTCCACAGCCAATGGAGCCACACTCTCACCCGGTCAGCCGTTCGTCTTCCTCCTTGGATTCAGACTGACAGGGGCATGACACCCACCCTCTTGGAATTTTTTTAAATCTAGAAATCATCAGTCATTTTGTCTTTCAATCAGTAGTCCATCTAAACTTCAGAGCTTCCCCTGGTTGTTTTACTGCATGATCTTCATGATTCCATATTTTGGAATCAAGAAAAGGGGTTATTATTATTATTATTATTATTATTATTATTATTATTATTATTATTATTATTACAGTATACACAGCAAATGAGATAACCATGCTGGGTTTCATATCACAAATCACTAGTCGAACACTTCCCAAGTGTTTAGGACTGCATGATGTATCGGAGGATTATGCGAACAGATCCTAATAAGGTGGCCTTCTGCAGCTGACCAATTATTATTATTATTATTATTATTATTATTATTATTATTATTATTATTATTATTATTTAACTGCTGCAACTTGTTGATGACCATTTTTGGGATTTGTTTACATCTGATGCAGCTGTTGATTTGGGACTTCCCCCCTCTTGCCTCCCCCATTGGGAGGGGGGTGTTGACTCCCCTCCCCCCAAAAACCAAATGTGCCTCAGAGCCAGAAAAGTGTAGAGGAGACCCAGCCTGAGTCCTGGGGGTGGGTTGGCTCTCAGGGAAGGGACCCTGACCCCATTGAGGGTCTCCATCTGCAGGGAGCCCTTTCAGGAGGGCAGGAAACCTGGGCATGAACTAGCCAGGATTGCTTGTTCTTTCATCACCACATCTCAGCCTTGTTTTCTTTCAGCAATGAAAGTACATTCCCCCCCCATTAATTTTCAAACTTTTAGCTGAGTTCTTGTTCACAGGATCATTCCCAGATGTGCAAAGGAGCCGTGGCAGGTGTCCCTCTTCCCCCCTATAATTAAGGGAAAAGCTGGGGATTTATTTCTTCTTCCCTCTTGGATCCCCAGGGAGTTTTTCAGCTGCCACCTTGGAAACCAGTCCAGTGAATGGAAAAATACAAGGAATAATGCAGAATTATGTCCTGTCCTGAGCCAGGAAGCCCTGAATGTAGAGAATTCCTGGCTTGGCCTAAGATTTAGGCCTTGGGTGTCCCTGCATAATTTCAGACTCTGGCCCTCCTGCTCTCATGGCCCCTTTCCCCCTTCAGAGGTTTATTCCAAAATGTGACAAATCTGTCCTGCTAGATTCATTTCCAGATAGACAATTAGAAAAATGTTAATTTTAATCCATCTCAACGTAGGCCACCTCACTTGGACACACCCAAAATCCAAGGCCCCATGGACCCTGTGATCTTCTATGGCAGGGGCCTTCAAACTTGACAGCTTTAAGACTTGTGGACTTCAACCCCCAGAATTCCTCCTTCCAGTCACATTAGCTCAGGAAATCTAGGAGTTAAAGTCCACAAGTCTTAAACTTGCAAAGTTTGAAGACCCTTGTTCTATGGTCTTAGAAATCCATCCCTGCTTCTAAGGGACATTCCCTTTCTCCCTTCATCAAAGACATTAATTAAAATGTTGGTGAATCAAATGGAGGAGAACAGGGTGGCCAAATTAAATATTTGATGGTCATTTCCAGAGGAGCATCTGAGGAGATGTCCTTGGGGGCATTTTCTCAGCCAGCTTGATAACCTCTACAAAATGTTGCCCTTCATCCCACACTTGCTAATAAAGATACTGGGGTTCCTCCATTAAATGTAGAACATCCTAAAAAAGCAACTTGGTTGGAATACCTAAGGTGACACTTTCTGATTGGCACTTCCTGAATCCAAGACTGAGCTCTTCCCTCCTTGAATCACCTGCCATGAGCCCAGTTCTCCAGGGGTCTCCAAGAGGGGGGAAAAGACCAGCCAGTACCTGCAGAGACCTGAAGGCATGGAATGACCTCCCTGGGAAGGTGGAGGGTTCATCCCAACTGGAGGTTCCTAAGGAGGGGCTGGACAACCACAGTGAGGCCGGCCTTCCCAGCCACACAGCCAGGAAACCACCCAAGGAAGCGGCTGGGGAGAAGCCCGGCCAGTTCTGCCTCCCTCTCTGGCTCTGGAGCTCCCCTTCCCCTCCCTCCTGGGCCAAGGGGTGCATGGGAGTGAAACCCCCCAACCTGGGACACAGGGACCCCCAAGGGCACCTTCAGAGCCTCGGAGGTGGGGAGGCCGAAGGGGGCTGCAGAGCCCACTATAAGTGCCACATCCCCACAACCAGAAGACCTGGGGCCTCCAGGCACCCCCAACCCCTTTTCTTGGGGAGCCTGGCAAGAAGAGACATGGGGTGCCCAACACAGGCTGGAGAAGCCCTTGAGACAGCCTCAAAAGGCAGCCCTGAGACCTCCAGACAGACAAGGCAGGAAGTCCTCGCCATGGAGCCCAACACTCATGTTGCTGAGGGAGACGGTTGTAAAGTGAGTTTTGACCCACTTTATGACATTTCTGGCCCTGTTTGCTAAGCGAATCACTGCAGATGTTAAGTCAGCCAGACAGTTCTTAGGCGCATCCGGCTTCTCCACTGACTTTGCTTGTGAAAGGGGATCATGTGACACACACCCGGGGACATTTTGGCCATCATACATGTGAGACAGTTGTCTAAATGTAAATCCTGAGACCCCAGGGAGGCTGCCAGGACTGCCAGTGTGGAAAGGGGCCCTAAGTCACCTTTCTCAGTGCTACTGTGGCATTGAATGGTCACTGAATGGAACAGCTGTAGGTCAAGGACCCTCTGCCAGGAAAGAGCAAAACCATCACAGGAGGGAGGGAAGAGGAGGATTCCCTGATAGGTCCTGGCAGAGCTGCAGGGAAGTTTCTCCTGGCCTCCTCTTCCTCCTCCTTCCACCCGATTCCCCTCCTGCCTCTTTTCCCTCCGTCTGTCCATCTTCCTCCTCTGCCTCCCTGGGAAAGAAATGGCTTGGAAGCCCCTTCGGGGTTCTGAGGGAAATGAGCTGGACATTTGGGGGGGGGCAGAGCTCTGGGGGTTCAGCCTGACCTCCCTGATTTTGGGGTCTCCTGCCACCCAGAAGGCCGTTTCCTGACTTCTGAAAGGGCCAAGAGACTCTCCTCCAGCCTCAGCCCTTCCTTCTGGCTGGGACCAGGAGTTGGTGGGCTTCACACCTGGGGGAACAGCAGCCCCCACCTGCCAGGTGCAAAGCTGGCACACCAGACTCAGATCCTGGCAAGAGATGCAACCTGGGGACCCTCACCCCATTCACTCCCCACCTGCCCTGGGCCCCCATAGGGCAGATCCCCCTACCTGCCCAGCAAGACCAGAGGGAGCCCCCTCCAGGGGGCACCCCACTTCCCAGAGCAGGAGGAAGAAGCCCCTGGCTGGCCCAGGGGGAAATTGGTAGCAGGGCCCCAGACTGACCTCCCCTCCCCCCTGGACCCCACCAGCCCCACCTGGCCTGGAGGTGCCCAGGGCTCACCTGGGAGCTCCAACTGTCCCCCATCTGTGACATCAGAGTCACTCTTCCTCCCAGCCAAGCCCAAGGAGGGCCCCTCCCTCAGATGCAGGCTTTCCTGCCATCTGAGCTGCCCAGACCAGATTGGGGGGCTCCCCCTGCCTCCCTCTCCCCCAGCCCCCCCCCTCCCTGCCCTCACTAGGGAGGGGGCGGACCCCCTGCAGACCCTCCACCTAGCCCTGCAGGACCCCTCCATGCACCCTCCTCACAGCACAGACCCTCTGACAAGCCCTCCCCGAATCCAGCCCATTAGAGGCTGCTTGGCTGGCAAGAAGGAAGCCAGGCCCAGAGAGTCCCCTCAGCATTGGCCAGATGGGTGGGAAGGTGGTCCGGAAGCCCCCAGGGGAAGCCGGCCCAGAGATCTTGGCCAGGCTGCTCAGAAGCCTTTGCCATTGCCTCTTACCCAGGACTCCGAGAGAAGGGCTGGCCCAGAGCCTCCTAGCTGGCTTGGCTCCGCAGGCAGGACTGGAACTCAGCCCCGCCCCGCCCCCCCCCCCCCGCCCCCCCGGATTGAAGCCCCAGCCACCCAAATGACTCTGCTGGGATCCACATGACCCTCTGAACCCAGTCTCTTCCCCAGTGGCCGCATTCACATTTGTACCTCTGTTGAAAGGCTGTCAAAATGCCTTTCTTCTGAGGATTCGATTTTCCTGCTGGGAGAGCTCCGGCGCAAGGATACCGACAACTGCTTGAAAGCTGGATCTTTTTATTTTTCAGGAAGGCAAAAGATAGCAAGAAGTCTGCGCTCCTGGGCTAGCTACCTTCGAATGGTAAGTCCCTGATTTTTATACCCTTTTCTCCTTTTGTGTGAGTGCTTGTGTTTTTATTTCTTAATGTTTTAAATCCTGTCAGGGGTTGTCTTTCTTCCCGCCAGAGGGGAATGATATAGTTTCAGGCATGGGTGAAATGACTGGAGACAATCTTAGTTGGTGAACTTTCAGCTCTTTATTACATGGTGACTTAAGAGGGTGAACAACAACAACTCTGCCTTATATAGGTGACCTTAATGTGAAATAACCAATAGGGAGCTGTAAGACGCTAGCTCCAGAACCAATAAGAGTCCTCCATTAAGGGCCAATCGGATTCTCTGAACCCAACCAATCCGATCGAGCCGCTTAACACCCAATCAGAAGTGCAGGGCCAGAACCCTGCACTTTACCCCAAGCTTGCTTTTATTTAAACTATTTACATGCATAAAACCCCTTCAACCTGGCTCCTCAATTATGGTGTGGTTATATAGTCCTTCAAATAGGACAGTTGTTTTTTGGGTCTATTAGATTTTCTTTGGACTGGCTGTGTGCAGTCCTGTTGAGGTAAAATGTTGTTTGGTAGTGGCTCAGCTTCTCGTTCTCGTTCTGGTGTGATTTCCCTTGGAGTGTACGATTCTTCCTCCTGCTCCATTTCCTGAGTTTCATTAGATTCATCGCTCTCTTGGAACAGGTTCTTCTTCCATTCCTTCCCCCCCCCCCAGTTTGGTCGTAGGGGAGTTGCTGGCTGGCCGAAAGGAGTCGTGACCGTAATTGGTCAATATGTCATTTCCACAGTCTTTCATCAACACATTTTACAATATAGGATTTGGGCCCAGTCTTGCGTATTATCGTTGCTTCAATCCAAACCGGGTCACCCGATAAATTTCTTGCATAAATGGGGTCGCCTACCTTGAAGGTACGGTAGCATCCGCTGGATCCTGCAGGCTTTTTTGGCTCGTAAGCAGGGTGCAATCGGTCGAGGCGGGAACGGAGTTTTCGCCCCATGAGAAGTTCTGCGGGAGTTCTGCCGGTTACGCTGTGCAGAGTGATGTGTTGTAGAAGTAGAATGCGGTTTATTTTTTCGTCAATATTATCATAGTCCACTTTTTGCAGTCTTTTTTACAAATTGGACCATGCGTTCCGCTCGGCCGTTGGTAGCAGGATGCGCCGGCGAGGTGAGCGCATGGAGGATGCCATTATCAGCAAGGTACTGTTCAAACATTAGCGCTGTAAACTGTGGTCCGTTGTCAGACACCAGGACGTCCGGCAATCCATGAGTTGCAAAGAGTCTATTGAGGACTTTAATGACAGCTTCGGAGGTTGTATGGGTCATTCGATGAATTTCCAACCAATTAGAGTATGCATCGACAGTCAATAGTAATGTATGTCCTTTAATCGGCCCTGCGAAATCCAGGTGGATTCTGGACCAGGGCCCGCGTGGCGTCTCCCATTCAGTCGGTGCAGCTTTTGGTGGTGCGTTGCTGTTTTGTTGGCACTTGGTGCAGGCCTTGACCCATTGCTCGATGTGTCGGTCCATGCCTGGCCACCAAGCGACGACTCTATCGCCCCAGATGACACAGCCTTTTTGCGAAAAAAGTTCAGTCTGTCTTGTTTTAAATGGCGTGAAGTCATCTGGGACCTGGTCCAATGGCCATCCATGTTCTACCCAGCCTAGGACTCGAGCTAGGGTGTGATCTCGTCTGGTCTCTCTCGCGATATCTCGAGCGGTCATAGGAGGCGAGTTGAGCGTTTTGATTTGTAATGCCGATACTGTTGGTGCCGGATCGTCAAGAGTTTCTGGTAGCGGTGCTTTGCTGAGTGCGTTGGCGTGGGGAATGGCTTTCCCCGGCCGATGTAACAATCGATAATTATAAGCAGCTAGGAACTCTGACCATCGAGTCATTCTTGGGGAAAATATATAGGGGGTTGGTTTGTCCCCAGCAATTATCCCCAGTAAAGGTTTGTGGTCAGTTACAATGGTAAATGTCCTTCCATATACATACTCATGGAACTTTTTTACGGCTGACACAATTGCAAGAGCTTCCTTATCTATTTGTCCATAGTTACGTTCTGCCTGAGAAAGAGTCTTCGAAAAGTATGCAACAGGGGCCTCGTTTCCATTAGGCAGCACATGGCTCAAAATAGCGCCCACCCCAAACGGTGAGGCATCACAAGTTATAACCAATGGTAATGTTTCATTATATTGCATAAGTATAGAATCAGATGGAAGTAAATCTTTTACATTTCGAAACGCTTTTTCCTCCCGGTAACCCCAAACCCACAATGCTTTCTTATCTAATAACCGGTGTAACGGTTCAGCCACAGTCGCCTTATATGGTAAAAACACATTATAGAAATTGATAGGGCCTAAAAATGCCTGGAGATCTGTTTTGTTACGGGGTCTGGGAGCATTTTTTATCGCCCTTAATTTACTCTCAGTAGGGTGAATACCCTGACTATCAATGTGATAACCTAGAAATTCAACACTGTCGGTATACAGATGATATTTATCCTTTTTTACTTTCAATCCAGCTTCTTGGAATTTCTTTAGAACACATTTTAAACGATTCTGTAGAATTTTTTTACTAGGAGCTGCAATTAACACGTCATCAAAATATGGAACCACGCCCTTGATTCCCTGCAATAATCGTTCCATTAAACTTTGGAATATTCCCGGGGCTACACTTACCCCGAATTGCAATTGGGTACATTTAAAAGCACCTCTGTGCGTTACTATCGTTTGAGCTTGGGCTGTTTTATCGTCCACGGGCAATTGAGCTAAATCTAACTTAGCAAAAACCTTTCTGCCTCCCAGGGAATGAAGGAGGTGCTGTACCACCGGCACTGGATACGCATTCTGCTGGAGGGCGTGGTTTAGAGTGGCCCGGTAGTCCCCACAGATTCGGATTGACCCATCTGGTTTAATGGGGGTTACAATAGGAGTTTCCCATGGAGAATGATCAATGGGTTGCAGTACCCCTTGTTTAATTAGTTTGTCAAGTTGTTCATCTATCTTGGCCTTAAGGGCGAATGGAACTCGACGGGGCTTTAAATGGATCGGGGCGACCTTAGGGTCGAGGCTAAACAATATTGGGGTCCCCTTATACTTGCCCAGATGATCTGCGAAGACATCGCTGAATTCAGTAATAAGGTCCTCCTCCCACTCGCAATCACCGACTCGGTTCACGCCGGCTACTTCGATGCCGAGTGGCGCGAACCATTGGAGGCCCAACAAACTAGGCCTGTCCCTATCGATGATCGTTAGAGGTAAGTATGCCGTATGCTTTTTAAACGAGACGCGGACTCAGCAAGACCCAACCACAGGGATCCGATTCCCTTGGTAGTCTTTAAGGATGAGACATTGCATTCGAAGGTCTTGGCGTTGGATGGTAGGAATGAGTTGCTTTAATGTCTTCCATGACACCATCGAGAGGGACAATCCGGAATCGACCTCCATGTGGCAAGGTTGGTTCTCTGTGGCTACTGTGACTCGAATCTTCTTAGCGTCCATGGCTGAGGCGTGACCTATAGTGATAGTATGGTGGGCCTCTTCTTTCTGCAACACTCGATATCTGTAGGAGTGGTTTGCTGGATCTTGCCTTACAGGACGGTTTCCTGCCGATTGGCGATAGCTGGTTCCCCTTGAGGCCTGACTTGGTCCCGGTAAACTGCAACAGACTCGACTGATGTGGCCTCGTTTTCCGCACTCATGACAGATCGCATCACGGAATTTGCAGTCTGCCCTGGGGTGGTTTGCCCCGCAACCAGCACAAGGGCGTTTGGGTTTAGAGCGAGGGACCCGGTCGAACCGCAGTCGATGGACCCCTTCTTCGTCGCTGTCTGACGACGAAGAGAGGTCCTCGTGGTACGTCGTAACAAGCTGCCCTTCTGAGTTGGGGAAGAAATCGCCTGTCGGTGGGGTCGTTGGGTTTCAGCTTCGCCGTAGTTGCGCCGCGGACTTTTTGGTCGCCTCAGCAGCAGTGGCTTCGGCGATGGCGTCAGCAAGGTCTGTTAAGCCTGGTTTCCCCAACCAGGGTTAGGGAAACAAGCTAAACAGAATGTGCAACTTAGTCAGATAGGCACACAGATAAATGAGTGAGCTAAGCTTGTATGTTTCTTAACATACAGTAAAAATAACAGATACGCTTGTGCTATCAAAAATATAGTTTATTCCATTATGAGTTCATAGCATAGTCAAAATAACAGTCCAATAGTCATGTATCATTTAGTCAGTCCATTCAGGGATATTCAGTTAGCAAAGTCCGTGCAGAAATATCCCATGTCAATTCACTTACAAGTCAGTCCTTTGTTTTCTCTCCCGTTCGAGCAATGCAGACTTGTTTTCCTTGCAGTAATCAGGGATCATCAAAGCCAGAGAGAGAGCAAGCTACAGCCTTGCTTCTTTTAAAGTGCTTTCACAACCACTCCCTTAATTACTATCCCACAGTTAAAGTTGCAGACACTTTAACTTACAAACTATGATTACATATTATTATTTACCTAAACCAGTTAGGGTAAAACAATGTTATCCCTAACAAGGTCGATGTCGCCTTTCACCATCAGCTTGCTTTGCACGCCTAGCGCATATAATCCCAGAATTAAGCGGTCTCTCAGTGCTTCATCTAAGTTTGAGAACCTGCAGAGGCCTCCCAAGTGTCGGAGGTCTGCCACGAAGTCAGCCACACTCTCTCCTTTTCGCTGGCTTCTTTGATAGAATTCGTGGCGTCTCACGAGTGTGGGTACGGTTGGCGCATAATGGTCTCTCAGGAGAGGTTCGAGGTCGTCCCAGCTCATTGCTTTAACTTCTCGAGGTTTCGCGAGTGCC
>JAUCBL010000199.1:0-162500 GCA_033807585.1 Hydrophis major | reverse complement strand
GAGATAGATAGAGATAGATATGGATGGATAAATAGATATAGAGATAGATAGTGTAGTGTATTCATGTATAGACTTCTAATACCACATTTCTATTGGTTAGTCAACATAGCTTAATGATTGGTTAATAATGACAGTTTCCGATTGGCCACTTAAGCGGCGGGAAGTTTAAATACATGCCATTGGTTGCGAGCCGCGGGCAGCCGCTATAAAAAGGGCTGCTGCGGCTCGACTTTAGTTGAAGTTACTGGTTGCTAATAAAGAGCTGAATTCAACTCCGGTCTTTGAGTCTGCTTTGTCCTGGTGACATAACACTGGCGCCATAACACTGGTGATGAGGATGGGATTGAAGAAACAAAGACCGTAAGCATGTGGCGACAACAGCTGGAAGACCAACGAGATGGCCCGCAACAATTCACCACCCGCACTGTTCAACCCAGCCAAAGAAGACTGGGAGTCATATACTGACAGGTTCCTGATGTTTTTAGAAAACAACGAACTGCAAGGAATCACCGACCAGAGGAAGAGAGCTGTATTCCTGATGCATTGCAGCCCGACTATCTTTAAAATGGCCAAGGCATTAGCAAGACCAAATGATGTAAAACAGATGGCATGGCCAGACCTAAATCAAATGATGAGAAACCATTACGCACCAGTTGTGTCCAATCTCATTAAAAGACACAAATTCTACAAGCGCGACCAACAAGAAGGTGAAAGTATTGGAGACTTTGTAGCAGTGTTAAGGGGCATTGGGGGGGCTTGTGAGTTCCTCAACATGGATGAAGCCATGAGGGATCACATAGTCCTTGGATTGAGAGATGCTACACTACAGAGCAAACTGCTAAACCAACCCAACATCACCACAAATGAGGCCATTGCTGAAGCAACTGCTGCTGAAGCAGCAAAGAAGTCTGCAGCAAAAATGAAGCAAATGAATACAACAAACAGTCTGAGCCTGAATAAAGAAAAGAAAACAGATGCGGCTTCCGGTTTCGCGTGGCTTCGGGGCAGCAGGAATTCGCGACAGCTCGCGATTCCTGCTGTGCTAGCTGTCGAGGTACCCCCGACCCAGATGGGTCAGGGGGATATGGCTGCCCTGTAGGGACAGCTGAAGAGAGAGGGGAGTCGGACAGGGAGGTGGGGGTGTCGCAGACTCCCCCCTTCTCCGGAAAAACCCCTTTTTCCCAAGGCGGTGGAGCGGCGGTCAGCAATGGCCGCCACGAAGAAGCCAGCAACCGGGTAAGATTGCGCTGGAGGAAATGTGAAGAGTGAAAGTGTTGTCTGAGCCGGGTCAAGTAACATCCTTTAAATTGCCTGGAACTGAGCTGTTTGAATTGCTGGAGGATACATTGTATCCCTAAGAAGAGCGAAAGCGGCGGAGAAGCTGTTAAAGGGAACTTTTGTTTTTTCTTCACTCTCCCACCCCATGGAAACAGCAGAAATGTTTGGATATATTGGACATTGAAAGTGAATTGTTTTGAGAGTTGAAGCTAAGGGACAAAAGGATTCTTGGACATTGAAAAATTTAAGAAATTGGAAAACCCTTGTTGGAGGTATGGATTTCTGATTATTTAAAATTGACATTGCAAGTGGGAAGGGAGAGGAAAAAAAATTGGAGCAGAAGCTGAAAAAGGAGGAGATTGCCTAGAATCCCAAAGAAAGATATATGGTAATTGGACCTCTTTGATTAAACATTAACCCCAGAAAGAGAAAGAGAAGAAGGAAGAAAAGTATTAACTTTTGGAACTTTTTTTTAATTGTTTTTGATTAAAAATACTTGTGGTTGTTTTGGGAAAAGTTTCTCTTTTCATAATGGCATCGTTTGTGGATGAACTAAAGACTGAATATCAAAAATATAAAAAGGAAGATACTTTGGGCGCTTTGTTTCAATTCTTAGAAATGGCGTTATGTACTTATGAAAAGTTGATTACGCAGCAGAAGGACTGGGACAAGGAAGAAGAGGAAGAAGAAGCCATCTTTGATGAACAATGGGTTCTTTCCGGAGAGGAGGAGAAAAAGGATAAGAAAAAGGGGATTTTAAGAATTATAAAAACAACCAAAAAAGAGAAAAATGAGCGAAAAGGTGGAGGCAAGGTTAGAAAGCAAAGGAAAAGGAGTAAGAAAAGCGAGGAGAAAAAACAAAGGGGTAAAAAGGGCAAGGAGAAGAATAAGCAAGAGAGAAAGGGGGGGAGGAGAAGCCTTAATGGGGGGAAGCAAGATCTAAAGAAAAAAAGTTTATTTAGTGACAATGGGTGAATTTAATTTAGGATAAAAGAGGGATTCTGGAGGGTACATAAGTTTGTGTTTTTATATGTGTATTAGAGTATAAAATTCATTATGTAATTTTAGAATCTTTTAAACAGAATCCCAAGAAAAATTGTTATACGAAGTACTTTTAAGTTAGGGTAATGAGTTATAGACGTTACTCCAATTGGTGTATAGGAGAAGTATAGTAAAAGAAAAAAGATGAATGGATAGTTGGAAATAGAACAGACAAAGAATGTTATTGAAAATGGTAATAAGATATGGAAGGATATATAAAGGTTTTGTTATGGTTTTTTTTTTGGATTTTGTATATTGATAAAAGGCAATAAAATTTTAATTAACAAGAAATAATTTGGATGAAAAGGAGAAGTAGGGATAAGATATGAAGTTAAATAGATAAAGTATTGATACTATAATTTGGAATTGTTATGCTCTATTGGTTTTTTATTATTATTTTTTCCTAGAAAAGAATTTATAAGCTGTTATGCCTTGATTCTTTGTGCATTTTTTTTATAAAATTGATAAAAATGGTTTTTATATATATATATAAAAAAAGAAAATGATAATAAGATATGGAAGGATATATGGGGTGAATATGATGTTTGAATTTGTGTCTGTGTGAAGAGTTTTAACCCGGGATCAGACAACCTTCAGAAAAGATCTTTTAGTTTTGTTTATGTTTTGTGTTTTGTATGTTTGTGTATTGTGTCTTCTGTAAAATTAATAAAATTTGTTTTTTTTTTAAAAAAAGAATTAATAAAACCTTGGAGGAATGTTAGATGAGAATAATTGTAAACAAGTCAGAAAGAAATGAATATGATGACTATAAAATGGATAAATATAGAAAAGAAATGAAATTGAATAAGAGTAAAGAGAAATAATGAGAAATTTGCTGAAAGATATTTATGTGTCCATATGGAAATGGGATAAATTAGAATTATGTTGTATAAAAATAATGTTTTATCCGACTTGTAAAAATTTATAATGTTAAGAGGTTTTATGTACTTAATGGTTAATGATGTGTTGTTTGTCTTTAAAATTAATAAAATTTGTTTCAAAAAAAAAAAGAAAAGAAAACAGATGGAGCCCAGAAGCATGCTACCACAACCTCTCACCATGAAGATATTGACTCATCAACCAATTCCAAAGATGAAGACGAGGAGGTAAACAGACTCCATTCAGAAAGAAATCAGAGAGAGAGACGAGGGAGAAAACCTGAGTTTCAATGTGCGGGATGCAGAGGAAACCACCCATGGTCTGAATGTCAGTTCTTGGATGCCATATGCCAACATTGTGAAAAATGGGGGCACATCGCAAGGGTCTGCTGAAACAAAAAGAGCTATAGTCCAAAAAGTGGTAACACCCGCCCCCAGAAACAAGGAAAAGCCAACTGGAAGTCGCTGGAGCAGGGAACATAGGAATCAATGGCTTAATGAAAAGGAAGAGACACATCAGACAATCACTATTGGGACAGCCAGAACAACAAACACTAAGAAGGTCCAAATCAATGTCCCGATAGAAGGTGAGCCATATGAAATGGAAGTAGATTCCAGTTCGTATTTATCAATGGTATCATGGAACACAATAAAAAACTTGATACCAGACATAAAACGTAAAGAACTCAAAGAGCAAAGCTTGATCATCAAAGACTACCAAGGTAACATGATACCAGTGGTAGGATTGGGGCACTTCAAAGTAAAGTTTAAAAAACACACCGAGATTCTTCCATTGACCATCGTTGACCGAGATCGCCCCAGCCTGCTGGGCTTAGAATGGTTCGAACCACTAGGAATTGAAGTGACAGGAATCAACAGCATAGTGATGATGGACTGGGAGAAAGACCTGATGGAAGAGTTCCATGACGTATTCGACGGGACCTTGGGCAAGTACCGTGGGACCCCTATATCATTTAGCCTAAACCCGAACGTAGCTCCTATCAGACTTAAAGCCAGATGGGTACCCTTTGCGCTAAGGCCAAAAATTGATGAGCAACTAAATAAGCTCATCGCTCAGGGGGTGTTAGAGCCAACTGACCATGCCAGATGGGAAACCCCGATTGTGACCCCTATAAAACCAGATGGGTCCGTGCGCAACTGTGGTGACTATAAGGCCACCCTGAACCATGCCTTGCAACAGAGCGCATTTCCCGTGCTGGTAGTCCAACACCTGCTGTACTCATTAGGGAGAGGAAGAATCTTTGCGAAGCTCAATCTCTCACAGGCATATCAACAGTTACCAGTTGATCCCGAGACAGCAGAGGCACAAACTATCGTAACACATAGAGGAGCCTTTAAATGCAACAGATTACAATTCGGCATCAGCGTGGCCCCTGGCGTTTTCCAGAGTCTAATGGAAAACCTCCTCCAAGGATTAAAAGGGGTGGTTCCCTACTTCGATGATGTACTAATATCAGCCGAAAATAAAAAACAACTAAAGGACCGATTAAGGGCACTCTTGTTAAAATTTAGAGAAGCAGGACTCAAAGTTAAAAAAGAAAAATGCCAACTTGTCACAAATCAGGTCGAATTCCTAGGATACCTTATTGATGAAGCAGGAATCCACCCCACACACAAAAAAATATGAGCAATAAAAGAAGCTCCCAGACCCAAAAACAAAACGGATTTACAGGCATTTTGGGGACTGATTAATTTTTATCATGTCTTTCTGCCGCAGAAGGCAACAGTAGCAGAACCACTGCACAGACTACTCAATAAAAAAGCCATCTGGAAATGGGGCCACCAAGAAGAAGCTGCATTCCAAAAAATCAAAGACTTAATCACATCTAAATCTGTGTTGATCCAATACAGTGACACACTACCCCTGACTGTCACCTGCGACGCTTCACCTTTCAGTGTAGGCACTATACTTAGCCACACACTACCAGATGGCAGAGAAGCACCGATTGCCTTTTATTCCAAAACGTTGTCCAAGACCGAAAGGAACTACAGCCAACTGGACAGGGAAGCCTTGGCAGCCATCTCGGGGGTGAAACATTTCCACGAATACCTATATGGTAGGACTTTTTCCTTAATTACTGACCACAAACCACTGTTGGGAATTCTGGTGGGAGACAGGGCCACCCCCAACATCCTGTCTCCAAGAATGACAAGATGGTCAGAATTTCTCGCAGTCTACAATTACAGACTCATTTATCGACCAGGAAAAGCCATACCCCACGCAGATGCATTAAGCCGTTCACCACTACCAGGTCACGATGATGATCCAGCTCCCACCACACACACCCTACAAATTGAAATGATTCCAAATTGGCCCGTCACCACCTTGGACATCGCAAGAGAAACAGCTAAAGATACACTGATGGCCCAAATACTGAACTGGATAGGACGGGCTGGCTGGAAAACGAAAAGACCGAGACTTTTAAACCTTTTAAAAACCGGCAAACTGAATTGTCAATTGAAAAAGGATGCATATTGTGGGGAGATCGGGTGGTTGTTCCAAAAAAATTACAAGAAGACGTGTTAAATATGTTACATGAGGGACACCAGGGCATGGTAAAGATGAAGTCCCTGGCCAGAAGCTACATTTGGTGGCCAGGAATAGATAAAGACATTGAAACCTGGGTCAAAACATGTAACAAATGCCAGTCATCCAGACCCACTCCCCCTTCGGCACCAGTCCTTGACTGGGAGACACCCAGAGGCCCCTGGTCAAGGATCCATATGGACTTTGCCAGCCTCACAAAGGGATATACTTATTTAATCATTGTGGATGCCTACTCCAACTGGTTAGAAGTCATCATCATGAATTCAACAACAACGGAAGCTGTCACCAAACAATTAAAGAAACTCTTCACCACCCACAGTCGACCAGATGTAGTAGTATCGGACAATGGACCACAGTTTACAGCTTTGGCTTTTGAACAATTCCTCGCAGAACAAGGAATAAGACATGCTTTGACAGCATCAGCTCATCCAGCAGCAAACAGAAGGGTGGAACGCATGGTTCGTTACACCAAAGAAGCACTAGAAAAGCTTGAAGGAAATGACATGCAAGAAAAAATCAACACCATGCTCACCATCCAACATATAACTCCATGCACGGCAACAAACAAGAGCCCAGCTGAACTGTTAATGGGAAGGAAGTTACGCTCCTACTTGGACAGACTGCACCCTACTTACAACCCCGAAAAACCACCAGACTCTTCCAGTAAGTACCGCTCCTTCTTGCCAGGAGACCTAGTATATGCAAAAAATCTTACCGGAGAACTGTTGTGGTTGTTAAGCCTGTGTTCACCAACCAGGGTTAAGGAGACAAGCTAAACAGAATGTGCAGTGTTAGTCAGATAGGCATACAGATAAATGTGTGAGATAAGTTTGTATGTTAGTTAACATACAGTAAAAATAACAGATACGCTTGTGCTATCAAAAATATAGTTTATTCCATTTAGAGTTTTATAGCATAGTCAAAATAACAGTCCATTTGTCACGTATCGTTTTAGTTAGTCCATTCAAGGATATTCAATTAGCAAAGTCCGTGTAGAATATCCAATGTCAGTTCACTTACAATAAATCAGTCCTCTCACAGTTGATAAATCAACAGTCCTTTCTCTCTCCCGTTCCAGAAGGGGAAAAACGCAGTCTTCAGTCCATCCAGTAATTAGGGATCATCAAGCCAGAGAAAGCAAGCTGCCATGCCTTGCTTCTTTTATGGTGCTTTTACAACCACTCCCTTAATTACATTCTTACAGTTAAATTTACAGACACTTTAACTAACAAACCATGATAACATATTTATTATTTTACCTAAACCAGTTAGGGTAAACAATGTTATCCCTAACATTCTCCCCTTTTAGGTAATAACAATACTATAACTATTTACATCTTTAAATCATATTTGTTACAACTCTCTTTAAACTTAATTACTCCTTGAGCTTTTGTAAACTGGTCTGCAATGTTTTCTTCCGTCATGCAGTATTCCAATTTAATTAGCCCATTCTTTACAGATTCTCTAACATTTAAGTATCTTAAATCAGTATGCTTTGATCTAGTTTTTACAGCAATACTAGTAGCTAATTTTATAGCTGCTTGGTTATCCTCGAACACAATAATGGAATCTTTAACAGTTACACCCATGTCTAATAATAACTGTTTGTACAAAATCAAGTCAGTGCATAATAATGACAGACATGAAAATTCTGCTTCCATCGTGGACAAGCTAATATGCTGTTGTCTGATTGACCTCCACCCTATTAGTGTCTTACCAAATAATATAGCCATCCCAGATGTTGATTTTTTAGTGTTTATATCAGTTGCAAAACTTGCATCTGCATAGGCACTAAGACTCAAATCACCCTTTGGTTCTATATACAATGCATGGTTCATTGTTCCTTTAAGATATCTTAAAATTCTCTTTAATGATTGCCAATGACATTGATGTTGATCTAAATTAAAACGTGCCAGCTGATTTACACTATAAGCTATATCTGGCCTAGACCAATTGCTTATATATGATAAGCTGCCAATCAAAGATTGATATATGGACTTATCAAATTTGGGACTTTGATCATCAGTTTGGCAAACTTCCTGACTCATTGGAGTCTTTGCCGGTTTACAAAGTTCCATTTTAAACGTTTTAATTAATTGGCAAATTTTATCTTCTTGAGATATCTTAAATCCATTTTTTGTTTTGTTAATTGTCATTCCTAGATACCTTTTAATTTCACCTAAATGCTTTAATTTTATCTTTTTGGCTAATAAGGATATAATCTCATTAGCTTCATTATTAGTCTTACTTATCAAAGCAATATCATCTGTAAATAATAACAATAATGACACCGTTCCATTATTTTCTCTTTTAAACACACATGGATCTGCTAAACCAGATTTAAAACCTATATTGTTTAACTCTTTCACAATATATTGGTTCCACTCAAACCCAGATTGTTTCAACCCGTAAAGACTCTTTTTGAGTTTCCAACAATCATTACTATTTACTTTATTGTCTTTTATACCTACTGGTTTTCTTAAATATATAGTGTGCTGCAATGGTGCATGTAGATAAGCAGTTTCTACATCTAAATGGTTAATGACATAGTTTTTCTTAGCTGCCCACACCAATGCTGCTCTTAAAGATGTTACTTTAAGACTTGGTGCAAAAACTTCATCGTAATCAGATGCAGTTTGATTAAATCCTTGAGCTACTAACCTAGCCTTATGGGTAACAGTCCCATCATTTCCTGTTTTTATTTTAAATATCCATTTTCACCCAATGGATTTTTTCTCCTGGAGGTAATTTAGCATCTTCATAAACTTACATTACCTTTAATGAATTTAGTTCCTTTTTCATTGCCTTTTGCCAATTCTCCTGATCCTTAGCAGGATACATCCTAAGTTCATCTACACTAGTTGGAACTTTAGTTACTTGGCAAACTATACTTGCTTGATATCTCTCAGATGGTCTAGTTATACGTGTAGTACGTCTAGGTATTACAGGACTTACAGGTGGACTTTCATTTATTAACTCTTCTTGATTATCTAACTCTTCCTGATCAACTGTTTCCTCTTGTTCTGGTACTATTTGCTCTTCCTGGACTTCTTCTTTAATTTGACTCTTCTTACAACTAGTCTGAACTTTCTGCCTTTTGTAGGGTTCAACAATTACTTCATTATTTAAATCTTGCTCTAATCTATTCCATCCTACATATAGGAATTTTGCACTAGCACTGGTGTAAACTCTAGATGTACCTGTTTCCCAGAATCTATAAGATCTATGATTAGATGTATATCCTACAAAATATAATCTTTTAGCTCTATGTTGTCCTTTGTGTCTAAGTTGTGAAGGGATATGCACCCATGCTGGTGCTCCAAATGTGTGCATGTAACTTAAATCAGGTTTTGTACCATGCCACAATGTGAATGGTAATTCACCTGTTGTTGAATTAACAACATTATTTAATATGTGATTACCACACATTATTGCTTCTCCCCATAAATTGTCAGGTAATCCTGAATCAGACATCATAGATCGTGTCATTGATTGTAATGTTTGGCCTCTTCTCTCTATAAAGGCATTATGTTGTGGCCTATATGGTGCAGACATTTTATGTTGAATTCCTAACATTCTTAGTCTGTTCTGGAATTTATTATTTGTAAATTCCGTACCATTATCTGTTATAAGAGTTACTAATTTCTTTTTAGTTTTCCTTTTAGCAAATTTAATCCAATTAAAGAGATTTTGATACGTTTCAGTTTTGCTTTTCATTAAATAGCAAAACCCATATCTAGAATAATGGTCCATTATACTTAGTATGTAACGAGCTCCTCCTACACTTGGTTTTTTAGGACCTATTAAATCTGCAAATACTACCTCTAAAGGCTCTTTGGTAGTAAATCCATCAACTATATTAGCCGATGTGACCCTGGCTTTGCTTTGATTACAGGCATTACATTGCAAATACTTATTACAAGGTTTCAAACTTATTCCCTTAGATAATTCAACAGTTTTCTTAAGCATTTTAAAATTTAAATGCCCTAGCCTTCGATGTAACAAGTGAATACATTCATCATGAGGTTTCTTATTTTCATAAACCATGTTAGCCACTTTTAAACCATCATCATTTAACACATATAATTCACCTCTTAAAGATGCAGTAATTTTCTTATCTTCTTTCTCAATTATGCAGTTATCTCCCCTAAAAGTAACTACATATCCTAGTTTAACCAAAATTCTAACTGAAATTAAATTAAACTTAAGTTGTGGTACATATAACATTTTTACATTCTCTTTTATAAAAGAACAATATGCTATACCTTGACCTTTAGTTTTCAGTTTCCAGCCATTGGCTAACGATATCTGCTGTGTACTCTTGGACATTTTAAGAAAATTTTTCTTATCATTTGTTATACAATGTGATGCTCCACTATCAACCACCCATAAATTATTTTTTACAGCTCCGTTAGTATACATGGCTAACTCTAATTTTTTATTTTTCTTTTGATGACTTTTTGTATTCTGGCCAGTGTTCTGGCGCTTTGCCTTTTTACAAAATCTTGCCAAATGTCCTCTTCCTCCACAATTAAAGCACTTTTTAATTGCATATGCAGTAGGAGTTTCATTATCTTCTTTTTGAGGTTGCTGCCTCCTTAATTCGTCTCTTTCAAGCCTTCTTCTGGCCTCTTCAATCAATCTGCCAGTTATATCAGTTAAAGTTAGGCTTTCCTTTGGCAATATTTCAAGGGAAGTTACATAGTTATCATAGCTTTCATCAAGGGAAGATAGAATTATGTAGACTTGGTGTAGTTCAGAGAAAATAAGCTCTTTCTCGTGCAGTTCTTGAAAAATGCTTTGAATAGTTTTCAAATGACTCAGCATATCACCATTCTTATGGAGATGTGTACTGAAAAGTTTCCGTGTTAGATTTATGTGAGCACCAACATTATCTCGAACATAAATCCTCTTCAGCTTCTGCCAACACCCAACAGCTGTATTCTCTCCGTGGATATAAACAAGCTGCTGATCAGTTAAGGTTAAAGCAATAATGCAAATAGCGTGCTGATTTTTATGCATAAATTCTTCTATCTTTAATTTATCTTCCTCATCCTCTCGATCCCATTCTTCTACGTTTGGTGGATTTTCAATTATGTTCCACAAACCTTCTCTTCGTAGAAGCAGACTACATTTCATAGACCATGATACATAGTTTGTTCCATCCAACTTGGATATCAGGGACAAACTTTGTAAATTGACTTGTGCCATGTTTTCTTATATGGATATAAAACTATAATTAATAAAACACAGCTGTCTGTTTACTGTAATGTATAACAACACAAACTCTCACTTTTACATAAATCTGTTTTATCCTAGTTAAACTGACTTTGCAGCCTCTGGGCCCATAACCAGTGTTAAGCCTGGTTTCCCCAACCAGGGTTAGGGAGACAAGCTAAACAGAATGTGCAGCGTTAGTCAGATAGGCACACAGATAAATGAGTGAGCTAAGCTTGTATGTTTCTTAACATACAGTAAAAATAACAGATACGCTTGTGCTATCAAAAATATAGTTTATTCCATTATGAGTTCATAGCATAGTCAAAATAACAGTCCATTAGTCATGTATCATTTTAGTCAGTCCATTCAGGGATATTCAGTTAGCAAAGTCCGTGTAGAAATATCCTATGTCAATTCACTTACAAGTCAGTCCTTTGTTTTCTCTCCCGTTCGAGCAATGCAGACTTGTTTCCTTGCAGTAATCAGGGATCATCAAAGCCAGAGAGAGAGCAAGCTGCAGCCTTGTTTCTTTTAAAGTGCTTTCACAACCACTCCCTTAATTACTATCCCACAGTTAAAGTTGCAGACACTTTAACTTACAAACTATGATTACATATTATTATTTACCTAAACCAGTTCGGGTAAAACAATGTTATCCCTAACAAGTCCTATTATGCAAAGAGCTTGTTCATTCTTCTGCTTAAAATCTTCTATCTTTTGTCTATCTTCCTCAATCTCTGGATCCCATTCCTCTACATTTGGTGGATTTTCAATTATGTTCCACAGACCTTCTCTTCGTAGAAGTAGACTACATTTCATAGACCATGATACATAGTTTGTTCCATCCAGCTTGGATATAAGGGACAAACTTTGTAGATTGACTTGTGCCATGTTTTCTTATATGGATATAAAACTATAATTAATAAAACACAGCTGTCTGTTGACTGTAATGTGTAACAACACAAACTCTCACTTTTTACAAAAATCTGTTTTATCCTAGTTAAACTGACTTTGCAGCCTCTGGGCCCATAACCAGTGTTAAGCCTGTGTTCCCCAACCAGGGTTAAGGAGACAAGGAGGAAATTCAAGGGAGAGGCCGAATTTGATGGTGTCCCTAACCCAGGCATCAGATGTAGAGGCTTCCCATTGGTCAGCAAAATGTTTGAGGTGGCCGCCAATGGGATGGGGGGTGAGGGACTTATCTTGGGCGCTGGAAAGGTTTATTACCTGCGCCCCGAAAGGGTCTCTTGTAGTTGGCACCCCTTCTGTTCCTATCACCGGGGTCGGTTCGATCCTGGAGTCGGACCGACCGAAAGGGCGGGACTCTCTGAAACCTGGGAGAGAAAGGTGTCTGATAGTAGGTTCGAAAGGATCCCCTCCGAAAGGGCTGGGAGCCACTGACTTCAGATCTGCGAAAGAGAGACGGAAGAATTTTTTTCTTATTTCGGTTTTCCATTAATAAAGGGTCAAGGGCCGGACCGAAGAGTTTGCCTCCCGAGATGGGAGCAGAAGCCAATTTTACTTTGTTTTTGACGTCTGCTTGCCAATGCTTGAGCCAGAGCAGCCGACGGGCTGTAACCTGGGATGAGATAGCCCTGGTGGAAAATTTAACGGAATGGAAGGTAGCGTCGGCCGAGAATTCTGCTGCTGCCATAAGCTTGGCAATGTCCTGGTGTGTCCTGGCATTGGATGGGGGGACATGCTGCTTTAATTGATGGAGCCATCTAATGGAGGATCATGTAAAAAAGGATGCAGCCGTGGCTGCTCGAATGGCCCAAGCATTAGATTGATGCGCCCGATGTAGCGCCATTTCGCCCCGTTTTTCCTCTGGTTTTAGAGCTTCCAAAGCGTTGCTTGGGGTAGAGGATGACGCTAACCCCACTACGGGCTCGTCAACCTTGGGAGTCTCTAACAGGGTGGAAAACTCCACATCAAGATTAAAAAATCTCCTATCCTGACTGGAGGGGGAGGGAGGCGCCCCTGTTGAAGCCAATTGTTTCGCTTCCAGGTCAGAAAAAATGGGTGGAGTAGGAATCACTTCAGCTTCCATGACTGGTTATTTGAAGATGGAATCCTCTGGGTCACCAGAGGTTGCTGGGGAAGTATCAGAGGGTGACTGTGACACCAGTCCAGAAATATTTTTTGCCTTAAACAATAAGGACTTGAACAGGTGGGGTTTGAACAAGCCTAGGAAAGCGGGCTGGTCAGGGGTAATACCCTCGTCCTCCGACATTTCTCCTTCCATTGGTTCCACCTCCGAAAGGGGTTCAGAGTAATGTACGGACCCCATATCAAATTCTTCCTCTTCCCTGAAGTGTTCTAGACCTGTTTCCTCTTCCTCCTCCTCCTCCCCTTCTGGAAAGGGGATATCCCCCTGGGGAAGTACCTGACCCTGGTGAGGTTCCGGTCTGGGAAGAGATCTGCCAGAAACGGATTCGATATCAGGAACCATCGTTGGTAAACCTGGCCTGGTCATCTGCTGGAGACCTTCCACGATTCCTTGGTGGATAGCCAGCTGCATCCATTCTCTTATCTTGTCTGGGACCAGGTCCGCAGATGGTTCTTTTTGCCGTAGGCTAGCAACTGTCGGAGGAAACGCAGCCTAGGGTGTCCGGGTGGCTGGTGTGACAGTGGTTTGAAGGCTCTGAGCAGGTGAGCTGCGCCTGGGGGGAGAAAACTGGTCTGGAGGAGGGGGGGGTTGAGTTGAGGTAGATGGGGTGGGAAGAGTAAGTACTGAGGGTGCAGAACATGAGCCCCTTGATCATTTATCAAATTCCTTCTCTAGCACCTTGTGGCGTCGTAACGCATCTCTCTGAGAGGCCTTGGATGTTTCCTTGGCCTGCCTGCGCAAATGGTGCGTCTTTGATTTGGCCTTCAAGGAAGGTCCTCTGGGGTTGTCCTCTGCCATAATAAAAAGCAAAAGTAAGGTATGATAATAACTAAATGAGGCGGTTGGCTCACCTAGGAGTTCGACCTACAACAAGGCCGGATGCCCTTCAGTTGTTCCAGTTGTTCCACATCTTTATTATTGTTATTGTTATTATTATTGTTATTATTATTGTTATTATTATTGTTATTGTTATTGTTGTTGTTGTTGTTATTATTATTATTATTATTATTATTATTATTATTATTATTATTATTATTGATAATAGATAGATAGATAGATAGATAGATAGATAGATAGATAGATATAGGTATAGATATAGATATAGATATAGATATAGATATATATAAAATAATCATAAAAAATGGGAATATGAATAATCAAGGACTAGAGTACCGGAGTACTATAGTAATTATTTCCAGTTGAAACAAAACACTTAAGAAATTAAAGAAAAAATGGTCAGATTAGCCAATAAGCCAAATGAACGTTGAGGCCAAAAGGAAAAAGGGTGGGCCTCCTGCAGTTGCCTCCCAGCCAAAATGGGTGGTACTAGTGCTGCCTCTTCGCCTCTTCGCAGGCTGCGGGATAGCCAACACTTCTCAGAAATAGGCAATAGGACTGGGAGCCACAATGCCTAAATGATCAACCAGCTCTAAACAGGCCTGCCGGTCCTGCTTTGGGCCCCTGAACACTCACTGCAGTGAAATAAATAGAAAACAAAATGGCAGCTGGCCACAAGGTGGCACCCAAAATGGCGGCCGTTAGCCAGCACGAGAGCTCAGCGGCGGAATTAGCCTCCCCAAGAGAAATCCAGCCTACTAAGGATGAATCAAGGGGCAGGGAGGAGAGATTGGCTCTCCTTCTAAATAAAGCGTTCGTGGTTGGAAGAAACAATGAGGCGTGATAAGTTGCGCAATACACGAGCTGCTGCTTGCAATCAGAAGCGGCTTCAAGAAAATGGCAGGGATAAAACAAGACGTTGGAGGGGGGTGGAGGGGGGGCGCGAAGGCTGTTATTCCGTTCCTACCCCCTTGAGGGGCGAAAAAACGCTCCTCTCTTTTTGTAGGTTAAGCAGACCAGTTGCGCAGGGGCCAAGAAATAAAAGGAAAGATCAAACCTGAAATTAAAGTCTTAGATCCTAAGTCGGCCAAGGAGCTTTGAGAGAAACTGCCTGTCTCGCACGAGGCAGAGCTAAAACTGGGGAATGCTACGAGGCAGTCACATGGACGGGGAGGAGCGTTCCTCAATTAAAGCTCAGGCTGTGAGTGCAGAGACTGGAGCACCTCCCACTCTGGATGCTCAAAGCAGCTCTATGGAGAATCCACATAGACTTCGCGGGGCCGACCAAGGGACACACGTTCCTGATCACTGTCGATGCTTACTCCAACTGGTTGGAGGTAAGCACCATGGAATCAACAACCACAGAAGCCGTCATTAAGAAACTGAGCAAACTCTTTGCCACACACGGCCTGCCAGATGTGCTAGTGTCAGATAACGGGCCACAGTTTACCGCACTAGCATTCAAAAAGTTCCTGGCAGAGCAGGGGATACGCCATGCATTAACCGCGCCTGCGCATCTGGCGGCGAATGGGCGGGCGGAACGCATGGTTCAATACACAAAAAATACCATCCAAAAAATTGAAACCAGCAACATACAAGAAAAAATAAATAAAATGCTGTTCATCCAGCACATCACACCCAGCTCAACCACAAACAAAAGCCCAGCAGAGTTACTAATGGGCAGAAAACTAAGATCCCCATAAGACAGAATGCACCCCACATATAACCCCAAGAAACCCCTGGACTCATCCAGCAAATACAGAACATTCAACATCGGAGACACCGTCTACGCTAAAAATTTTACAGGGGACCCACTCTGGGTACCGGCAAAGATCACACAGATAACGGGCCTCTGGTCCAACTGACTGCAGACCACCAACGGACGAAGCTGGAAGCGGCACATTGACCAGCTAAGATCAAGACTAGCCGCAGACAGCATACAAACACCCGACCAAGAAATAAGAGGGGGGGAAACCTCAAACCATGAGCAAAGAGGAGAGGGAAATCCTAAAACACAAGCAGAACACCCCCCACCCAGAATAAACCAACCCCAAATAAACCAACCTTACTCACCGGAAGACGTCGAACCAACCGACCATGAATCCCGGGAAGCTTCACCTGGAAGAAGTAGCCAAGCCAGTTCAACCAGCCCGGAGAAACCAGGCAGGAACAACAGAAGTGGCAGCTCAACCAGCCCGAGTAGACTGGGAGGGAGCTACCACAGAAGGCCCGGCTCACTCTTCCAGGCGGTTCCATCCCAAGGAACCGGAGCAACAAGGAGTTCGTCCGAACCGGTCGAGGACCACGCTGGAACTGAACCGCACAGGTCAACTAGGCAGGTACGAAGCCCTGCCTACCTGCGCGACAACGTGACCATGCTACGTCAGACAAAACCAAGAGGGGAGGGGTGTGCAAAATTAGCATAATCCAAACCCTGACACTTGATTGGTCCACACGGACCGTGACCAGATTGGCTAACTGAGCAGCCGTGATTGGCGCACCAAGAATCTCCCGCGATTGGCTAAGCCGATTGCGGGACATTCAAAGCGCTGTCATTGGCCGCCGAGCTGCGAGCAAACCTCTTATAAAGGATTGCCGCGGCTCCTAGGACATGCACTAAACTATATCTAAATAGAGCTGAACGTTACTCAAATGGTCTCGCATCTCATTGAGCACCGATCTAACAACCAGGGAGAAAAAAGGGAAGATTACCAGGTTTATGTAGGAATCCTCAGATCTAGCTTTGCTTTCGTTGTGACTGCTTGGCTTTAGTGAAAGCATACCTTTTACTAGATGCAACTCAACTGCAAATGGAGATGAGTCTTTCTTTTCCCAAGGTCCAAGCTGGGCCGGGCCTGATAATGACTCACCTGCTTGGCTTCAATGCCTTCTCTTTGGCTGTGGGTAGTTCTCTTGTGGATGTCCATGCATCTGGGAAGGGTGAGGAGATGGCTGCTGCAGCTTTTGAGCAAAGGGCCATAGGGGACAGGAGATATTGGAATAAACTCAACTGGGCCCAGGAGTTTCTGGTCGAAGCCGCTTGCCACTCTTTGCCTCTTCCTTCTTCTGAAAACATCATCAGAAATCTCAAAAGGTGAACAGTAACAATGATTTGGGTCTTATTAACCAGAGCTGGGGAGGAGAGAGATGACTGGAGAATATTGGAGGGCCTCTTCTAGAGGAAAGGATGAAAACAAACAAACAGAAAGAAAAGTGAAAGCTTTCAGGCTTTCTACTGCCCACCTCTTCATTTGTGGCCCAAAATGTCTTCATCATCAATGTTTGCTAGGCCAGCCCCTTTTGGCACCCCAGGGACCCCCACAGTTGCATTCAGCAGGCAACTTGAAGAAGAAGAGGGTGTAAGTCCATGAAC
The DNA here is from genome assembly GCA_033807585.1 of Hydrophis major. Classification (NCBI taxonomy): domain Eukaryota; kingdom Metazoa; phylum Chordata; class Lepidosauria; order Squamata; family Elapidae; genus Hydrophis; species Hydrophis major. The sequence continues at coordinate 145,194 of JAUCBL010000199.1, read as the reverse complement.
GGAGATTGGACAGCCACTTGTCTGACATGATATAGGGCAGGGGTGGGATTCAAATGTGGGTGTGGCTGGGTGGGTGTGGCTTCTTCTTTTTTTCAACACCCCCCTTGTTTTTGGGCCTCCTGGACCTCAGGGAAGCCTCCTGGGGGGTGTTTTTGCTCCCAGAAGTCTTCCCTGGGGCCCAAGAAGGCACAAAATGGAGCACAGAGTGGGGCACACAGCATACATACACATCCCACACCCCCTTCTGCCTCCTGGGCCTCAGGGAAGCCTCCTGGGCAAAGCAGTAAGACAGCGAGTGGGATCCCGGCACAGCTGATCATCGGGAAGGGAAAAAGAACCTGAAAAGATTCCTTCAGGAGTGACTAGGTGGGGAAGGATGCAGTCAGTGATGTCAGGCATGCGCAACAAAGACTGACTGGGAGGGGAGGGTGGAGAGGGGCAGGGCCAGCCAGGGGCACGATTTGCCGGCTCTCCGAACTGTGCAGAATCATAACAACCAGTTCTATAGAACTGGTCTGAACTGGTAGAATCCCACCCCCAGTATAGGGTCTCCTGCTTGAGCAGGGGGTTGGACTAGAAGACCTCCAAGGCCCCTTCCAGCTCTATTCTGATTGGTTAATAAAGGGCCAAGTCCAACAAAAGGAGCTGGAGACTCACTGAGAATTCCAATCCCATCAAGGAGTGTCCAGAAGACTCCACGGTAGATAACTCCCCCCAACTGCAAACCCTCGATGTTTTCATGACTGCACTGAGGAGAAGGTTTGAGGACCCTCTGGCAGAGAGAAAGGCCAGAATCAGAATGAAGACCCTAGTCCAAGGGGAGAGATCGGTGGCAGACTACACCCAAGAATTCAGGCAGCTGGCATACCACATCCGAGGTTGGTCCCAGGGGGCCCTGGTGGAAGCCTACAAAGATGGCTTAAATGAAGATGTATACCACACGTGCATCTCCAGAAGGGATCCACGTGAGTTACAGTCATGGTACTTGCTGGCGGAAGTGGTGGACATTGATCTAGCCAGAAACAGACGCAGAGGAGGTCCCGCCTGGAGAAAACCGCTCCCCCCCATCTCCGAGAGACCTCAGGCCCCCAACCGAGAGGGATGGCGGCAGGAGCCAAGACCACGGCATGTTTCCGTTGTGGAAAGGAGGGCCACCGGATGGCGGATTGTCGGGTAAAGGTGAACCCACCGAAAGCGTGGGACCCCGGAAGGAAGCCAAAAAACCCCTCAACCAAACCCCGCGAGACCGGGCTGAAGACAAGAGAGGTTGTAGAGGTCGCCCTTTCGGCGGGAGAGGAGCTGGGACCTCCAAACCCACTCGACGAGAACGAGACAGATTCGGAAGATGACGTCCCGGGACTTATGTCCTTTTTCTAGGGGGTCCAAATGTCAGCCTCAAGATACCTTCCCCTCTTACCTTTGTGCTATTGTTTCATTATTTCTCTCGGCTGTCATGGCAATGGTGGGAGGGGGGATTTTAGAGGGGAAGAAAGCTGGAGGTGTTTGCAAGGGGAGGGGGGATTCTTGTCTTTAACTTTCCGTTTCTTGGCTATCTTCTGTCCTCTTTTGTGCAACTGCAAACTTTTATCAAAATATGTCGAGGTAAATATGTCACGGCAAGGTATACCAGAACCCCTTTGTATAAATGTTTGTGAAGCACTTGATTGATCAGTTGCATGAAAACAGCAGGCGCCCGCTGTAAGCCAAAAGGGAGAACATTGAACTGGAAACAACCCATTGGGCAGTTGAACGCAGTCTTCCACTCGTCTCCCTCCTTTATCCGGATTCGGTAGTACGCCTCCCTCAAGTCCAGCTTTGTGAAAATCTTCCCCTTTGCCAGGTGGGCTAATATGTCCTTCATCAGAGGGAGGAGGTACATGTTCTCTGCAGATACTGCGTTCAGGTTTCTATAGTCAACTACCAGACGTTTGGAGCCATCTTTCTTCTCGCAGAACATCACAGGGGCCGCCACTCGAGGTCTGGCAGGCGTCATGAAACCCCGTTGCAAGTTCTTGTCGATAAACGCCCTCAATTCCTCCAACTCCCCCGGTGTCATCGGATACATCTTCAGTTTCGGGAGCGTCACCCCCGGCAGGAATTCAATGCTACAATTGGTCGACCGATGTGAGGGGAGCTTGTCGGAAGCCTCTTCACTAAAAACCTCTCTTAAGTCCCAATACTCCTTCGGGATTTTCTCCTCTCCTTCCACGTGTTCGGCACCCGTAGAAGCTATCTCGGCGGGTACCTGGGACTTTGGATGGGATTTCTCCTCCCCTTCCGGATAGGGTTGCTCCTCCCCTTCCAGTGGCCGATCGGTGCGGATGCGTATCCACCCCTCTCTCCAGTTTACATGGGGATTCCACTTCCGAAGCCATGGTAGTCCCAATATTAGAGGCTGTTCCATCCCAGGGGCCACAATAAAACACAGGGTCTCATGGTGGTTTCCCATGGTCATCTCTAGGGGTTCTGTTATAAAACGTGTGGGGCAACCTCCCGCCACCGACCCATCCAGTTGGCAAAAGGATATGGGCGTTTTTAAAGTTCTCAGTCCGATGCCCATCCCCTTAACCACTTTCATGTTAATTACACCTCGTGCACCCCGAGTCCAGTAAGGCCAACATCACTCCCTCAGTCCCCGAGGTGGGCCGCCTTAACTTTATTGGGATGGTCATGGGCCCTTGGTTAGGACTTACCGGGAAGTCATCTTCCGAATCTGTTTCGTTCTCGTCGAGTGGGGTTGGAGGTCCCAGCTCCTCTCCCGCCGAAAGGGCGACCTCTACAACCTCTCTTGTCTTCAGCCCAGTCTCGCGGAGTTTGGTTGAGGGGTTTTTTGGCTTCCTCCCGGGGTCCCACGCTTTCGGTGGGTTCACCTTTACCCGACAATCCGCCATCCGGTGGCCCTCCTTTCTACAATGGAAACATGCCGTGGTCTTGGCTCTTGCCGCCATCCCTCTCGGTTGGGGGGCTGAGGTCTCTCGGAGATGGGGGGAAGCAGTTTTCTCCAGGCGGGACCTCCTCTGCGTCTGTTTCTGGCTAGATCAATGTCCACCTCTTCCGCCAGCAAGTACCATGACTGTAACTCACGTGGATCCCTTCTGGAGATGCACGTGTGGTATACATCTTCATTTAAGCCATCTTTGTAGGCTTCCACCAGGGCCTCCTGGGACCAACCTCGGATGTGGTATGCCAGCTGCCTGAATTCTTGGGTGTAGTCTGCCACTGATCTCCCCCCTTGGACTAGGGTCTTCATTCTGATTCTGGCCTTTCTCTCTGCCTGAGGGTCCTCAAACCTTCTCCTCAGTGCAGTCATGAAAACATCGAGGGTTTGCAGTTGGGGGGAGTTATCATTGTACAAAGTCACCACCCAATCTGCTGCCATCCCTTCCAGGGTTCTGGTAACGCATCTCACTTTGGCTGCTTCAGAGGTGAACTCCCGCTCAAATCCTGCCATATAACTCCCAACTTGTACCAGGAAAAATCCCAAATCTCTGGGATTTCCTCCAAACTTCACATCTGGGGGGGCAGGTGGCGTCTTCCAGGAACCACCCCTATTGCTGGTGCTCCCCGGGCGGCAGCGGGCAGCTGCGCTGGCGTAGGCTGGGCAAAAGGGGTAGAGATAGCTTGGCTCCCCCGGGCTGATCTCGCTCCCTCTTCCCCCTCATACCTTTGAGCCGTGCCGGGCTCCTCAGGAACATCCATAGAGAATTTCTTGGCTTGATCCAGTTTGCATTCCATCTCCTCCCCCTCCTGCCATAGCCGTTCCCTCGCACCTTTTCGTCTTACAGTGATTCTGGGAGGAGGGGGGTCTTCAGGGTCTCTCCAACCAACCCCCAACGACCATCTGGGCATCTCGGCTGGGGTTTCTTCCAGAGTCAAATCGGCCAGCAGGTCAGTCACCGACGTCTCCGGTAGCCGCCTCGGCTGCCCCCCCCGCAGCTCCCTGATCCTCTTCATTGCTGGTTGGAGACGACATGAGATAAAACCCCCTCGGAAGAAAAATTGCTGTTTTCTCCGCGTGGGTCGATTTGTCAGTTTCGGAATAATGTCAGGCTGCGCTCCTTCTAAATCCCAAGAAAGAAATACTCAGACTCCATGGTGTAGAGCAAAGTTATCCTTTTACTGGGAAATAAAGTGGTAGCTACAAAGCAATTCCGAAACTGAGAAATTGGCGGGTAGAATGCACATACAAAGAAATAGGTTTGCTCCCACCCCCCAAAGTTCAAATGATTCTTCCAATTAAAACTTTTGAATCAGCTCATGTGGACATCTCCAGATGGTGATGAGGCGTCTTGTCAAATGACCTTGACATATTTTGATAAAAGTTTGCAGTTGCGCAAAAGAGGACAGAAGATAGCCAAGAAACAGAAAGTTAAAGACAAGAATCCCCCCTCCCCTTGCTAGCCCAGCAAGGAATGCAAACACCTCCAGCTTTCTTCCCCTCTAAAATCCCCCCTCCCACCGTTGCCATGACAGCCGAGAGAAATAATGAAACAATAGCAGAAAGGTAGGAGGGGAAGGTATCTTGAGACTGACAACGGCTTTGATCCCCAACCTGTGTCCCCTGAGCATGTACAGTCTTCCCTCTCCTAAAGACAGGATTTCTCCTCCTCTCTTCTACAACCCAATGCCTGGCTCTTAACACAGCAATGGCAGAGCCAGGAGCAAGCAAGCAAGCAAGCAAGCAAGCAAGCAAGCAAGCAAGCAAGAAAGAAAGAAAGAAAGAAAGAAAAAAAGAAAGAAAGAAAGAAAGAAAGAAAGAAAGAAAGAAAGAAAGAAAGAAAGAAAGACAGTCCCACCTAAAAGTCTCAACCAGAATTCCTCTCGTTCCTGAGGTTTTCTTTTGCACAAAATGTTCCCTTTCCTTCCTTCTCTTTATTTATATTTGTATCCCTTTCATTCTACCACACAACACAACACACCACACACACACACACCTCTGTTCTTACCTTCTGATCCCGGGCTTGCGTTTTGCTAGTCATCTTGTACAACTTATGTACTTTCTTGGTGTTAAATTCAGTAAGCTTGGAGGCAAATACCCATAGATTCCTGAAAGGAGGTGAACAGCTATTTTAATTTTCTCTTTTTAGGAGCTGGGCCAGAAGCCCAGACTATTCATGCCAGAGGAAAGAGATGCCCCAAAGAAGCAGTGATGGAAAGATGCTTTCTTCTGGGGCCCAAAAGTTCCCTGTTACACAAAAATGTCTTACTTCAAACTTGAGTGATGAAGACTCCCAAGATAAAGTCTGCAGAGTTTGATGCAAGCATGGCATGACCAGTCTGCCACTTTTCTTGACAACTGCAAATGCCGGTATCGTGGTTTTCTAGGGGTTTGGACTAAAATGTGAATTTTGTTTTTAACACTCATATTTAACAACATATTTCCACATAGGGGAATTCAACAATTGGAGATGGCATCTCATTTGAGGCATTGCAGCAGATATTCAAGGGGAGTTGGACTGTTTGCTTGTGGCTATGCAGAGATTCTAGGTGATTCCTCTTTTAACTCCATCCCCAGGTTCTGCCTCTTCTTCCCCTAGACCTCCAAACTCTAAAAGACTCCTGACTCGCAAATCTGACTGGAACATCTGGACAAGAGAGAGGGGGTGGAGGGTGAGAGAGGGAGAGAAAGAGGGAGAGAGAAAGAGGACTTGGGAGACAGAAAAAGCAAAGCTCCATGTGAGTCGCACATCAGAAGGAAGGTGAGGAAAGGGAGACCCCAATTGAGGAAAACTTTTGAGGCTAGGGGCCCATTTGAATCTGGGGGAGGGGATCTGCTGTGGGCACCCTCTCAAAATGACAGCCAGAGGAGTCTTCCCCGTTCCCAAGACAAGTCACCAGGCTACAGAGAGGACTACATTGGAGTGGGAGGTTCCACTCTTGCAAAACAGACTCTCTCTTTTCATCCCATTCTCAGAAGATCTACAATTCTCCTGTGTAAGAGGTAAACTGGTTGTGGGGAAAGTCCTTTTCTGTTGAGATGAACCTGCCAGGGACCATGTTTGGCTTTCCAGAATGTCAGCCACCTTAACTGAGAAGGGGAAGAAAGTGAGAGGGCGAAGGAGCCTGAGGTGTATCCAGAGAAACACCTGGAGCCACACGGTCTCAGGCCCCAGGTGACTGGGCAAGACCAAGCAAGTGAAAGCGATCCAGAGTTCAGGATGGGATTTAACACTCGTCTGGGGAGGCCCTAAAATCTTGGAGATGGTGCAAGAGGTTCCCCACCTTTCTTGAGGTGAATTCATTCAGGTGGAGGAAGGGAACTTTTGTTTCGATCCAAAGGAACCAATCATTTCATGAAAGAGGCAGCCCTCGACTTACAACCATGAGAAGCTACAGTGGCACTGAACCAAGTGACTTATGACCCTTATGGCCGTTGCAGCATCCTCCTGCCACTAAGAGATGGCAGGGAGGTGTTTGAGGTGCCGGCCCCGCGGGCTCACCCCATTGACTGTTGCACTACTCTGAAACCGGCGCCTCAAATACGGCAGCACATTGGGAAATTAGAGCAAAGCCTCCACGACCACATTCGAGGCACCGGCTCTGGAGTGGTGCAACAGTCAATGGAGTGAGTCTGCAGGGCTGGTACCTTGAACGCCCCCCTGCTGCCTCTTAGTGGCCCTCTGACGGCCCCCTTGGGGACGCTAAGAGGTGGCAGGGGGCATTCGAGGCACCGGCACTGTTATGTATGTAAATAGCTAAAATAAAAGCGAGCTTGGGGTAAAGTGCAGGGTTCTGGCCCTGCACTTCTGATTGGTTGTTAAGCGGCTCGATTGGATTGGTTGGGTTCAGAGAATCCGATTGGCCCTTAACGAAGGACTCTTATTGGTTTTGGAGTTAGCGTCTTACAGCTCCCTATTGGTTATTTCGCATTAAGGTTGCCTATATAAGGCAGAGTTGTTGTTATTAAAGTCTTAAGTCACTATGTAATAAAGAGCTGAAAGTTCACCAACTAAGACTGTCTCCATTCATTTCACCCATGCCTGAAACTATATCACTGGTGACGAGGATGGGATTTGGAGACATCTGATCTTAAGAAACTTGGAAGAAAAACAGAGCACGTGTTAAGACGACGCCACCAACGGAAACCATGTCCAGTGGCATCGTACCACCCGCTCCGTTCGATCCAAACCAAGAGGATTGGGAATCCTACATGGATCGCTTCCAAATGTTCCTCGAAACAAACAACCTGAAGGACGCCACACCAGCCAAGAAGCGGGCGCTGTTCCTGACGTACTGCGGCCCGGCTGTCTTTAAAATGGCGAAAGCACTCGCAAAACCTCGAGAAGTGAAAGCAATGAGCTGGGACGACCTCGAACCTCTCCTGAGAGACCATTACGCGCCAACTGTACCTACACTCGTGAGACGCCATGAGTTCTATCAAAGAAGCCAGCGAAAAGGAGAGAGTGTGGCTGACTTCGTGGTAGACCTCCGACACTTAGGAGGCCTCTGCGGGTTCGCAGACTTAGATGAAGCACTGAGAGACCGATTAATTCTGGGATTAGATGCGCTAGGCGTGCAAAGCAAGCTGATGGCAAAAGGCGACATCGGCCTTGCTGACGCCATCGCCGAAGCCACTGCTGCTGAGGCAACCAAAAAGTCCGTGGCGCAACTACGGCGAAGCCGAAACCCAACGACCCCACTGACAGGCGACATTTTAACCAGCTCAGAAGGGCAGCTAGCGACAACGCACTACGAGGACCTCTCTTCGTCATCAGACAGCGACAAAGAAGGGGTCCATCGACTGCGGTCCGACCGGGACCCTCGTCCTAAACCCTCACGCCTTGCGCTGGTTGCGGTGCAAACCACCCCAGGGCAGACTGCAAATTCCATGACGTACTCTGCCATGAGTGTGGAAAACGAGGCCACATCAGTCGAGTCTGTCGCAGTTTACCGGGACCAAGTCAGGCCTCAAAGGGAACCAACTTTCGCCAATCGGCAGGAAACCGTCCTGTAAGGCGAGATCCAGCAAACCACTCCTACAGATATCGAGCATTGCAGAAAGAAGAGGCTCACCATACTATCACTATAGGTCACGCCTCAGCCATGGACGCTAAGAAGATTCGAGTTACAGTAGCCATAGAGAACCAACCTTGCCACATGGAGGTCGATTCGGGATCGTCCCTCTCGATGGTGTTGTGGAAAACATTAAAACAACTCATTCCTACCATCCAACACCAAGACCTTCGAATGCAACGTCTCATCCTTAAAGACTACCAAGGGAATTGGATCCCTGTGGTTGGGTCTTGTCAAGTCCGCGTCTCGTTTAAAAAGCATACGGCATACTTACCTCTAACGATCATCGATAGGGACAGGCCTCGTTTGTTGGGCCTCCAATGGTTTGCGCCACTCGGCATCGAAGTAGCCGGCGTGAACTGAGTCGGTGATTGCGAGTGGGAGGAGGACCTTATTTCTAAATTCAGCGATGTCTTCGCAGATCGTCTGGGTGAGTATAAGGGGACCCCAATTTCGTTTAGCCTCAACCCTAAGGTCACCCCGATCCGTTTAAAGCCCCATCGAGTTCCGTTCGCCCTTAAGGCCAAGATAGATGAACAACTTGACAAACTAATTAAACAACGGGTACTGCAACCCATTGATCATTCTCCATGGGAAACTCCTATTGTAACCCCATAAAGCCAGATGGGTCAATACGAATCTGTGGGGACTACCGGGCCACTCTAAACCATGCCCTCCAGCAGAACGCGTATCCAGTGCCGGTGGTGCAGCACCTCCTTCATTCCCTGGGAGGCGGAAAGGTTTTTGCTAAATTAGATTTAGCTCAAGCCTATCAACAATTGCCCGTGGACGATAAAACAGCCCAAGCTCAAATGATAGTAACGCACAGAGGTGCTTTTAAATGTACCCAATTGCAATTCGGGGTAAGTGTAGCCCCGGGAATATTCCAAAGTTTAATGGAACGATTATTGCAGGGAATCAAGGGCGTGGTTCCGTATTTTGATGACGTGTTAATTGCAGTTCCTAGTAAAAAAATTCTGCAGAATTGTTTAAAATGTGTTCTTAAAAAATTCCAAGAAGCGGGACTGAAAGTAAAAAGGGATAAATGTCATCTGTATACCGACAGTGTTGAATTTCTAGGTTATCGCATTGATAGTCAGGGTATTCACCCTACTGAGAGTAAATTAAGGGCGATAAAAAATGCTCCCAGACCCCGTAACAAAACAGATCTCCAGGCATTTTTAGGCCTTATCAATTTCTATAATGTGTTTTTACCGCATAAGGCGACTGTGGCTGAACCGTTACACCGGTTATTAGATAAGAAAGCATTGTGGGTTTGGGGTTACCGGGAGGAAAAAGCGTTTCGAAATGTAAAAGATTTACTTCCATCTGATTCTGTACTTATGCAATATAATGAAACATTACCATTGGTTATAACTTGTGATGCCTCACCGTTTGGGGTGGGTGTCATTTTGAGCCATGTGCTGCCTAATGGAAACGAGGCCCCCGTTGCATACTTTTCGAAGACTCTTTCCCATGCAGAACGTAACTATGGACAAATAGATAAGGAAGCTCTTGCAATTGTGTCAGCCGTAAAAAAATTCCATGAGTATGTATATGGAAGGACATTTACCATTGTAACTGACCACAAACCTTCACTGGGGATAATCGCTGGGGACAAACCAACCCCCTATATATTGTCCCCAAGAATGACTCGATGGTCAGAGTTCCTAGCTGCTTATAATTATAGATTGTTTTTTCGCCCGGGGAAAGCCATTCCCCACACCGACGCACTCAGCAGAGCACCGCTACCAGAGACTCTCGACGATCCGGCACCAACAGTATCGGTGTTACAAATCGAGACGCTCAACTCGCCCCCTATGACCGCTCGAGATATCGCGAGAGAGACCAGACGAGACCACACCCTAGCTCGAGTCCTAGGCTGGGTAGAATGTGGATGGCCATTGGACCAGGTCCCAGATGACTTCGCGCCATTTAAAACAAGACAGACTGAACTTTTTTCACAAAAAGGCTGTGTCATCTGGGGCGATAGAGTCGTCGTTCCAGAATGACTCCAAAAGACGCTGTTACAAATTTTGCACGAAGTACATCCCGGGATCGTGCGGATGAAAGCACTCGCATGGAGCTACGCTTGGTGGCCAGGCATGGACCGACACATCGAGCAATGGGTCAAGGCCTGCACTAAGTGCCAACAAAACAGCAACGCACCGCCAAAAGCTGCACCAACCGAATGGGAGACGCCACGCGGACCCTGGCCCAGAATCCACCTGGATTTCGCAGGGCCGATTAAAGGACATAAATTGCTGTTGACTGTCGATGCATACTCCAATTGGTTAGAAATTCATCAAATGACCAATACAACCTCCGAAGCAGTCATTAAAGTCCTTAATAGACTCTTTGCAACTCATGGATTGCCGGACGTCCTGGTGTCTGACAACGGACCACAGTTTACAGCGCTAATGTTTGAACAGTACCTTGCTGATAATGGCATCCGCCATGCGCTCACCTCGCCGGCGCATCCTGCTACCAACGGCCGAGCGGAACACATGGTCCAATTTGTAAAAAAAAACTTTGCAAAAAGTGGACTATGATAATATTGACGAAAAAATAAACCGCATTCTACTTCTACAACACATCACTCCGCACAGCGTAACCGGCAGAACTCCCGCAGAACTTCTCATGGGGCGAAAACTCCGTTCCCGCCTCGACTGACTGCACCCTGCTTACGAGCCAGAAAAGCCTGCAGGATCCACCGGACGCTACCATACCTTCAAGGTAGGCGACCCCGTTTATGCAAGAAATTTATCGGGCGACCCGGTTTGGATTGAAGCAACGATAATACGCAAGACTGGGCCCAAATCCTATATTGTAAGATATGTTGATGAAAGACTGTGGAAACGACATATTGACCAATTACGGTCACGACTCATAGCGGCCAGCCAACAACTCCCCTACGACCAAACTGAGGGGGGGGAAGGAATGGAAGAAGACGACATTCCAGGGAAACTGTTCCAAGAGAGCGATGAATCAAGTGAAACTCAGGAAATGGAGCAGGAGGAAGAATCGTACGCTCCAAGGGAAATCACACCAGAACGAGAAGCTGAGCCACTGCCAAACAACATTCTACCTCAACAGGACTGCACGCAGCCAGTCCAAAGAAAATCTGATAAACCCAAAAGACAACCATCCTATTTGAAGGACTATATAATCACACCATAATTGAGGAGCCAGGGGGAAGGGGTGTTATGGATGTAAATAGTTAAAATAAAAGCGAGCTTGGGGTAAAGTGCAGGGTTCTGGCCCTGCACTTCTGATTGGGTGTTAAGCGGCTTGATCGGATTGGTTGGGTTCAGAGAATCCGATTGGCCCTTAACGAAGGACTCTTATTGGTTTTGGAGCTAGCGCCTTACAGCTCCCTATTGGTTATTTCGCATTAAGGTTGCCTATATAAGGCAGAGTTGTTGTTATTAAAGTCTTAAGTCACTATGTAATAAAGAGCTGAAAGTTCACCAACTAAGACTGTCTCCATTCATTTCACCCATGCCTGAAACTATATCAGGCACCACAGGCTCACCCCATTGGGAAGAGAGTTTAAAAGAGATGCAAGCTGAGTGCGGTGTCTGCCGGGAGCAAAGGTGAGTTTACCTTGTGTTGACTTGGCTTATCTGTGTTCCTGGTGTCTTCCCAACCATGTTGAGTTATTGCCATGCCTTCAAGTCTGGAATTCCTTCTCCTGCCCTGCCGTACTAATGACTTCCTCTTGCCTTGATTGGACTTCTAGTAACAGTGTTTGTTGACCACATTTTGGTCTTGATTCTCTGCAGCCCAAGGCTGTTACTGGGAGAGTTTTCCTCCAGCCCAGAAGGTAACCACAACATTGGTGGCAAAGTTGGAGCTAATAAAGGGACTCCTACTGATTATCTGACTGGGTTCCCTTTGGGCCACGCCCCTTTGGGTCATCACGGTTAAAAGGTGCAGGTGTGAATGCAGCCACTGGGGAAGAGACCGGGTTCAGTGGGTCGTGTGGATCTCACCAGAGTCAGTCGGGTGGGGTGGTAGTTCAATCCCAGGGGGCCATGAGTTCCAGTCCTGCCTGGGGTGCCAAGCCAGCTAGGAGGCTCTGGACCAGCCACTCTCTCGGAGCCCTGGGAAAGAGGCAATGGCAACCACTTCTGAGCAGCTTCCCCTGGGGACTTCTGGGCAACCTTCCCACCCAGCTGGGCGAGGCCGAAGGGCCTCTCTGGGCCTGGCTTCTTCCTCGCTGGTCAAGCGGCCTCCAATGTGCTGGATTTGGAGAGGGTTTGTCAGGGGGCTGTGCTGTGAGGAGGGGGCACACAGGGGTCCTGCAGTGCCAGGGGGTCCACCCCCTCCCTAGTGAGGGCAGGGAGGGAGGGGGGCCTGGGGGAGAGGTTGTTTCACTTCTGATGGCCATAAGAAACCAGGGTTCCTGCATTCTGCAAGCCAGCCAATGACTGAGGGTCTCTTCAGGGGACTTTGTTGTTCCCCAAAATGGAGGCAGGATGTGGAGAGGGGCTGGTCTGCATCCGAGTTTTTCAAACTTGAGGAGGAATGGACTTCAACCCCCAGAGTTCCCCTCCCAACAATGCATGGACTTCCTCATGCTGGGCAGGGAATTCTGGGAAATGAAAGTCCCTTCATCTTCAACTTCCCACTTTGGAAAATGCTGGTTTCCCTTCTTCCCTTTTGTGAGGCGTTAAAGCCCTGCACCAAGACTTGGCTAACTCACAGGTGGCTCAATCTATTTTCTTTTTTTTTCTCGGTCTCCCCCTCCCTCCCTCCCCCACTCTCCCTTCCCGGCAACACCGGATCCCCCTTGGAAGACGGGGAGGAAGAGCACCCCCTGTGGGAAGGGTGAGGCAGCACTCCAGCGGGACTCCAGTAGGGGGCGACAGAGGCCTCGGAGCTGGCGGACCTCTGGCACCGTCGGGCAGTGCAAAGGGAAAGGGAGGGATTTGGAGAAGGCGGGAGGGGGGCTCCAGGCACGCTGCCAGCCGAGCCGTCGAAAAGAACAGTGCCCCTTTGGCCCGCTCCCTCCAGAGGCTCCTCTCTGGCCTTTCAGCGGCGCTTTCCCCCCCGCCACATTCCCCCTCGTTCCCGCCCTTTCTTCAAGGACCCCCTGCTCCCCCAAGCGCTCTCCACCCCCCGCCACACGGCCCCTCGCCCAGACCCCCCGCAAACGCTTTGCCCTTAGCAGCACCCCCCCGGCTCCCCTCCCCGACAGACAGCCCGGCTCTCCCCCTTCTCCTCGCCTGCCCCACTTCCTTGGCCCGGACCAGCCACTGCCCCCTCCAGGGACCCCAAAATCCTCATCCCCCCTCCCCCCTCTGCCAAGACCCCTCACCACTCCTCTCTGAGGGGAGCCGGAGCTCTCAGCCCTCCCCCCCGCGCTCTTTCTCAGCACCTGTCTGGGTAAAAGGCGCCTTTTCTTTTCTTTTTTAAAGAAATTTTATTCATTTTCAATAAACAAACATACACCAGCAAAACACAAAACATGAAAACATAAAACTTCTTTTTGGAAAGCGGCTTGGTCCCGGGTTACATCTTTTGGTACAGACATAAATCAAGTTCATGCTCACTTTATATACCATTTCATATCTTATTTACCATTCTGTATTTTCTATACAGCTTCTCCCCTCTTTTCACTCTCTTAATTCTATTTTGTTTATTTCATCTCAATTTAAATCATTATGTTATATCTTTTGTCCGTTCTGTTTTAATTATCTATTCTTCTTTTCTCATAAACACAATATTTCTCCTGTAATCACTGACTGAAGTATGACGCCTTTATATCTTTCCCCTAAATTTAACACTTAAAATAATATATAATTTTCATTCTGATTCTGCTTAGCACATTCTAAAGCTACATACATTTTAAAATAGAAAAATAAGTTTATAATATAATTAAAACAATAATCCATAGCAAATTAAACTCTATCATTAAATCTTAAGCATTTTACACATTCCCTTTAATATTTTATTAAATCATATAATGATCCAGTTTTCTAACATTGTTTCAAATAAAAATACAACAATACAGTCTTATGTACTTTTGCAGAATCTCTTTTGTAGTTATATTTTTACCCATTATCTCTGAAAAAATCCTGTTTCTTTACACCTTGTTTCAAACCTTTATAACTTCTCTTCCCCTTTTCTCTTCCTCTCTTCTCTGATCTAGTCTTTTTACAACCCCCATCTCTTGATTTCCACCCTCTTAATCTCCACCCTCTTCTGTATTCCTCTTTTCTGTTGCTTTCTGACATTGTATCGATTTTTCATCTTATTTTTCCCTTTTTTGGTTGTTTTTTTAACTCTTAAATTCTCCATTCTCTTTCCCCTCTTTCCCTTTTCTTCCCCAGCTAAAGTTGCTTGTTCATTAAAGATGGCTTTTTCTTCTTCATCCCAGCCTTCCTGTTCTTGTAGTTTCTGGTAGGTAGAAATCACCATTTCTAAGAAATGGAAAACAGATCCAGAAGAGCCCTTTCCTTCTTGTTCCTCTTCTTTTAGCTTTTTAAATTCCATTTTCAGTTCATCAAGTAATGCCATTGTGAAAAAAAATTTAAACAACCCAAATGTTTTTACTCTTTCAAATAATAATTTCCAAAAGTCCCAAAGTCACCAAACAATCCAAATACACACAGACTGTTTCATTTAGCACTTTCTTCTTTTTATACTTTCTCTTCTTGGGGTTACAGTTCAGTTGCAAAGTTCCAATTAAAATATATCTTTTAGAAGTTTTGTTACAATTTAGCTCTAGTCTTATAAATTCCAAGCAGCCTCCTCCAGCAAAGTCTTAATATTAATTCTTTTCCTCTCCCTTCCCACTTAAAGCAAAAAAAGTTTTTTTCCCTCAATGTTCAGAAATGTTTGTCCCCTTGGCTTTAATTTTCCAATTTAATTACCTGTTGATGCCAAAAACGGGTTTTTCTGATTTCTCATTCATCTGCTATCACCATAAGGAAGGAGAGTGAGAAAAAACAAACTTTCCCTTTTTACTTTCATTTGCCGCTTTTTACGATCTTCTTTGGGAACAATGTATCTTTAATGAAGTTAAGTTTCCAGGGTGTTTAGATGTTATTTGTTATCCCGGTTCAGCCAAAAACTTTCACTTTCTCAGCTTCCTCCTGCACTTTCTTGTCCGGATGAAAGCTTCTTTGTGGCGGCCATTGCTGACTGCCACTCCACCACTTTTGGAAAAAGGAGTAAAGCCAGCTGAGGAGGGGGGTTGCAATTCCCCCAGACCCCTGCTGGGTCTCCCCTATCTTCAGTCACCTCTACGGGGTTACTATTAACCTCCAAATCCAGCTGGATCGGGGGTACTTCAGCGGCGAGCGCAGCAGGAACTGCGCACGATCACAGATTCCTGCCGCCGCCAAAGCCTTGCAAACCGGAAGTCAAAAGGCGCCTTTTCTTTTGAGCGTCTCATCCAATCACAGCGCTCCTTGTTCCTTTCGGGTCTGTGGTAGAACTAGGAGAACAACGGTTATCATGACGGCACCCCATCTTAGTCTCTTCCAAAGAGGCTCCATTGTACAATGAGGAGAATAACGGTCATAATCGGGGCATAAAATATGATGGATATTTTTAAAAAAGACCCAACACAGACAGTGCACTGTCGCTGCAGAAATGGAACCTGATGTACGATAAAGGAATAAAATAATTCTTAAAATCCATGCAAGTCAATAGCCACCAGCATGTCTTATAATGGATTCCATAGTAAATGTTTTGCTATGTGGAAAAAGCACAAAAAGCCGCAAACAAAATTCCCTAAATAATAGGGGGAGGGGCAGGAGGGCTGCTGAATCCCCTGGGGGAGCCTCTTCCTCAGCGGCAGGGCTGCTCTGGAAAAGGGGCACCAGATCTTCCCAGATGGCGGTCCTGGAGGCAGCCCCCCCTCTGGCTTGGGGCAGGCAGGCAGGGACCCTCGGAGGGGAGGGGGAGGCTCCTGCAGGTATCCCGGCCCCGTCCTGTCCCCGGCCTTCCAAGCGGTGGGCAGTGGCTTCCTCTCCTGCCAGACCCTCACAGCCTCTGGGCCCCAGGGGATCGTCTGGATGGCCTCACAGACCTGGAAACGGAGGCTTCATGGGGTGGGGGGTGGGGGGTCCTCCTGTCGCTCAGATGGGCTGGTTTCCGGGGCTGCCCAGGTGACTGGAGCCCGCGGTGGTCAGACGGGGAGGCATCCGCCTGACCTGAACCCCAATGCAAGGCAGGTCTCTCCCCCCGGAGTGGCTTCTCTCCTCTCTCTCCGGCCCCAAGGCTCCCTCGCCTCCTCTGGGATTGCCGCCTGGGGTTGGCGGGAGGAAGAAGGGCCCAACTCTGGGGGGAGGAGGGGGCAGCCATGGGGCCCCTCAGCCCCACAGCCAGGGCAAAAGGCAGGAGCAGAGGGTCCCTCGGCTGCCCCTCCTGGCTGCTCAGCCCTGCTGCCCCTGGAGGAGAGACTGGGGGGGCAGAGAAGGCCGGGAGTCCTTTCAGAGAATTTGGGGGGACAGTTGGGAGCTCTTGGCAGGGAAGCGGGGGGAGGGGGTGACACTTGACCCCCATCCCCCCAAGAGAGGGTGGGCTTCCCCCTCCACCTCCCCAGGGAGGCTCCCCCCGCTGCTCTGCCGCCGCCCTGAAGCGCTTTTCCCCCAGGTGCCCCGACTGTCCCTGCTGCTCCCCCCAGCCCCTCTCCCCCCCCCCCGTTCCTCTGGAAAGAAATATCTTTTTCCTCCTTTCAGCATTTGGCTTCGTTCATTCGGAGCCTCCAATTTCCTGGTTTCCCTCAAAATGGGGGCTCTGCTTGAGTTGCGTCTCCCAGATTTTGCCTTTGATATTTGTCTCTCTTGTTTTCTTTCAGGTTATCGGGGTCTTTTTGCAACCATGTGGGTTCCTTCTGGGATCCTCCTTCCCTTCCCTTCTTTCCCTTTCCTTTCCTTTCCTATTCCTTTTCCTCCTCCTTTCCTTATCTATTGACTTCAGTTCCTTCCCATCTTCCTTTTCTGCTTCTTCCTTTTCCTTTCCTCCTATTTTTTCCTTTCTTTTCATTCTTTTCCTTCCCTTCCCTATCCTTCCCTTTCCTTTTCCTATTCATTTTCCTTTCCTTTTCCTATTCCTTTCCTCCTCCCTTCCTCATCTATTGACTTCAGTTCCTTCCCATCTTCCTTTTCTTCTTCCTTTTCCTTTCCTCCTCCTATTGATTTCCTTTCCTTCCCTTCTAATCCCGCCTTCAAAAGAAAAGCTCCATGGGTGACTTCGAACAATCCTCAGGGGAGTCTGAGTTCCCATGGAAAGACAAGGGGGAGAGACCCGTCCACCTCCTTTGGGGGTCTCTCTGACCCTCCCGATTTCTTCCCCTCTGCTGGGACTTGGGGGACCCTGAGTGGGTTTCGCACCTGCCTCCGTCCAGACCATTCCAGGCATCCTGGCTGGGCCTGTCGGTCAGCAGAGGAGCCGCTTTCTCTCTGGCCCCAAGTGGCCCCCCTCCTGTCAGACTTGGGGAAGGAGGGAGGGGCAGGAAAGACGGGGCTCAGGGGGGGAAAATCTGAGGAACTGGGTGGTGGGGGGGCTCATGGGGGGGTGATTCTGCCTACTGAGATGAGGTGGACCCTTTTCTGTCTTTAAATTGCTGGCTGAACATAAAGACAGTCAGGCAAACTACAAAGGCTTCCATACAAAGTTTCTTTATTGCATCACAAGGCATTCTTAAGGTATAACTCACAGTTATGTCGAGATTCATCTAATGTCCAAATCTTTGCATAGCTGACTTCATAGTGTGAAAGTATAGTGATCTTCATCCCATAATGATAGAGCAAAGGGTGAGACTCCAGCACATTGCTGGGGTCCAAGCAAGAGGAAAGGCAACTCCCCCAACCCAACCAAGGGTCAATTCAGTGACCAATCAGGATTACAGATGTGACCACATGACATGAACTACATTTACCATGATGCATTAATTACATTTCCCATGAGACATTCCCTTAAGGGGACAGCTCCCAATTCCCAATTAACTATATACTGTCTGGACAGCACAGTCCAGTTGCTTTCATGGTGTGGAGACAATAACTTGGTTCTTAACACCAATAACACCAAGGAGCTTATAGTGGACTATAGAAAGAACAGATCAGACCTCCAGCCCTTGTTTATCAATGGAGACCGAGGGGAGCAAGTGGCCAGTTTTAAATTTCTGGGTGTTACCCTAAAAGAGGACCTGACCTGAGTGCTCACATTGCAGCCCTGGTCAAAAGGGCCCAGCAGAGATTATACTACATGGGACTTCTCAGGAAACAACCACTGAATGGAAAACTGCTGGTGACCTTCAACCACTGCACCATAGAGAACATTTTAACTTACTGCACCTCTGCATGGTTTGCCAATTGCACCGGGGCAGATAGGACAGCACTCCAGAGAGTTAATGTCATTGCCCAGAGGATCATGGGTTGCCCTCTCCCCTCTTTGGAAGAGCTTTAGAACTCCCGCTGCCTTAAGAAAGTTCAAAACATCCTCAAAGGTCCATCTCATCCTGGAACCCCCCCCTTTTTTTTTCAATAAAGTTTTATTTGGGTTTTCACACACAAAGTACAAGTAAAACATCTTTTTTGAAAATAGCATGGTCCCGGGTTGAATTTCTTTATATAGACACAAAACTCAATTTCATGCTCCTTTTTGTATTCTATTCCATATCTTATACTATTTTACATTTTCTATATAGTTTTTCCCCTCTTTTAATTTTCTCAATTTTATTTTGATTATCTCATCTCAATTCAAATCATTATATTTATACTTTTGTCTCTTCTGTTTCAATTTCATATTATCTTTTCTCATTAAACAAATTTTCTCCTGTAGTTACTAATTGGAGTATGACACCTTTATATCTTTTAATTACATCCATTCAACTCTTATTTAAACTTCAATATATACCTTAACTTTATGACCTTCAATATAATATGTAATACATAACTTCCAACTGAATTCTGCTTGGTACATTCTTATAATACACACTATATTCTTCAAAAAAAAAAAAAAGAAAGATTGTAAATATATGTAATTATAAACCCTCATTCTATTCCAGTTCAGTTCTATCATTAATAATCTTAACATCTTTAACACTTCTTTTCAATTAAATATCATACTTCCTTAAAAACACATATAATCTCCATCATTAATTTTTCCCTTATTTCTCTTCACATATGTTTTGTAAATCATTAAATATACCTTTTGTTACATTTATTTATTGACAAGCATCCCACTGAATTATGATAGCTATTTTATCAGACATTTTAATCATACATTGTTTCATATTTTCTAAAATTATTTCTGGTTCTAATATAACCATACTATCTTATGTACCTTTGCAGAATCCCTTTTTCCATTAAGTTTTCACCCATTATTTCTAAATAGGCCCTGTTTCTGTATATTTTGCTTCTGTCCTTTATAACTTCTTTTCCTTTCTTTCTTCCCTCTCATCTTCTCCCTCCGCTTTTTACCCCCTTGTCTCTCTAGTTCTGATTCTCTCTTCTGCATTTCCCTCTTCTGTTGCTTTCTGATTTTATACTTATTTTTCACTTTTTTTTGGGGGGGGGAGTTGTTTTTCCCAATCTTAAACTTTCCATTCTCTTCCCCCCTTTCCTTCCCCCCCCCCCCATCTAAGATTACTTGTTCATTAAAGATGGCTTCTTCTTTGTCCCAATCTTCTTGTTCTGCAGGCATTTGTTGTTTCTCATAATTCCAAATCTCCATTTCTAAAAACTGACAAATGAAGCAAAAAGAACCTCTCCCTTCTTTTTTTTTAAAAAGTTTTTATTAATTTTCTACAAACAAACAAGACAGACAAAACATAAAAACATCAACTCTTATATGTACATCCAGTGTGTCAGTTGGTTCATCATTTTTGTGCATTCATTCTGTAGTCTCAATTACAATTATGTTACATAACAACTCATATTGTCAGTCCAAACTTATATATCCTAATATCACTAAAAAAAGATTTTGACTATTATTTTTAATCATTCATGCTTAATGAGCTAACAATACTTTAAACCAGTTTACTCTATAACAAATCATCTAATCATATCAAATCAATCCTAAGAAATCCTTTATAAATATAATAGCAAATAGTAAAATAATAGCAAAATAAAGATATTCCTTACTATCTAGCATTCTGAATATTCTATTATCGTATTTTATCATCTAACCATTTATAAAAAAAGATCCCAAATTTCGTAAAATTGTTTATCCTCTTGCTCTCTAATTTCAAATGTCAATCTGCTCATCTCAGCACATTCCAATATTTTCTTAATAATTTCTTCCTGTAATGGTATTTTCTCATTCTTCCAATTTTTAGCAAATACAATCCTGGCCGCTGTTAATACATTTACAATCAGGTATTTCAAATCTTTACTATATATATCAGGTAAAATTCCAAATAAGAAGATCTCTGGTTTCAAATCTATATGTTTCTTTGTCATTTTTTCCAACCACATGCGAATTATAGTCCAATATTTTCTAGCATCCTCACAAGTCCACCACATATGGTAATACGAGCCGGGTATCTGATGACATTTCCAGCATTTTTCAGATTTGTTCTTAAACATTCTTGCTATTCTTGTCGGAGGAAAGTGCCACCTGTAAAACATCTTATACAAGTTTTCTTTATATGCTGTTGACATTGTCATTTTATAATTTTGAGACCACAATTTCTGCCATTTCTCTAAATCAATCCCATATCCAAAATTCTTCCCCCAAACAATCATAGTTTCTTTGACTTGTTCTTCCTCTAATTTCATTCCCAGTAAATAACCATATAATTTTTTAATCACCTTCTCATCAGTACCCATCAAGATCTTATCTAAATCAGTCTGTTTATCATAAAATCCCTCCGTTTTAGAATCTTCATCATACCTTGAGTGTATTTGTGCATATGAAAACCAATTCATCCTTATACCTTGTTCTTCTAAGTTTTGGATCGATTTAAGTTCACCCTTTTCATCCAAAAGTTCCCCATATCTAACTGTTTGTTCCTTCTTGTAAATTATAGGATAGGAAAATGCTTCAATGGTCGATAACCAGACTGGAATTTTCAAATAACATTGTCTTTTTATCTTCTCCCAATTTAACCACAAAGACTCCCGTACATAATGTCTTCTAAAATAACCCTGTGTTTTAGTTCCCTTATACCATAAAAAAGCATGCCAACCCAACAGCAAGTCATGTCCTTCTAATGTCAACAACCTATGTTTCCTTAATGTTATCCATTCTTTGACCCACATCAAACTTGCAGCTTGATAATACAATTCCCAATTAGGCAGACCAAAACCTCCTCTAATTCTAGCATCTTGCAAAAGCTTTAGCTTTATTCTCGCTTTTTTACCTTGCCATATAAACTTCAACATAATTTTATTTAAATCTTCAAAATAGTCTTTTCCAAGCCTAATTGGTATTGTTTGAAACAAAAATAAAATTCTAGGTAAGATATTCATCTTAATTGTTGAAATTCTCCCTATTAATGACAATTGCAAGTTTTCCCATTTCTTCAAATCTATAGTTATCTGTTGTTTAAGTTTAATATAATTATTCTCCTTTAATGTGCTACATCTTATTGTCAAATATATCCCCAAATACTTAACCTTATTTGTAACTTGAATTTTCAAAAGATCTGCCAATTCTTCTCTCTGTCTCAATAACATATTCTTTGTCAAAATCTTTGTTTTATCTTTATTTATTTTCAAACCAGCCACCTCTCCATATGACTCTATCCTTTCCAGTAACTATATATAGAAGCTATATATAATAAACAGACAGCAAAGGTAATGATGGAGGGGGAACTTACAGATTTTATTAATATAAGGAAAGGCACAAGACAAGGATGCCCCCTATCTCCTTTGCTATTTGTGTTGACCTTGGAAGTGTTGAATAGAAATATTAGGGATGATAAAAGCATAAAAGGAATGAAAATTAAGAAGGAAGAATTTAAGCTACAAGCTTTTGCTGATGATTTAGCTTTTATTTTGGAAGATCCGATTGAAACAGCTCCAAAGAACCTCTCCCTTCTTGTGCATCTTCTTTGTACTTTTTAAGTTCCATTTTCAGATCTTCTAAAAGTGGAGGCATTTTAAACAGTTTTAAACAACCACCCGATTGATTTTAGTCATTCAAAACAATAACCAAGAATCCAGAAATCATCAAGTAATCCAGATAGTCCCGAGTTATCTCTTCTTATTTCTTTTTCGACTTTCTCTTCCTGGGGTTTTTGTTGCAATATTTCAGTTAGAATGTATCTTTTGGAAGTCTTGTTGAGATTTTGCTGTAAGTTCTTTTTTAATTCCAGGCAGTCTCCTCCCTTCCAGATCCTACCCTTTTATTCTTTTTCTCTCCTGTTTTCAAAAGCTTTTAATTATCCAGAAATCTTTATTATCCCTTTGACTTTTTATTTTCAGCATTAAATGCCTATTGATGTCAAAGTGGATTTTTTTCCAATGTCTTGCTCTTAGCTGTCAGTATAGGAAAAGGAGAAAACCAAATCTTTTCCCTTTTCTCTCTCCTTCACAGCTTAAAAATCTTCTCAGGGAACAATGTTATTGTTTTTTAACAGTTTCAATTCCAGGGTATCTTTTTTTTTTTGAAACAAATTTTATTAATTTTAAAGACAAACAACACATCATTAACCATTAAGTACATAAAACCTCTTAACATTATAAATTTTTACAAGTCGAATAAAACATTATTTTTATACAACATAATTCTAATTTATCCCATTTCCATATGGACACATAAATATCTTTCAACAAATTTCTCATTATTTCTCTTTGCTCTTATTCAATTTCATTTCTTTTCTATATTTATCCATTTTATAGTCATCATATTCATTTCTTTCTGGCTTGTTTACAATTATTCTCATCTAACATTCCTCCAACGTTTTATTGATTCTTTTTTTTTTTTTTTATAAAAAACAAATTTTATTAGTTTTACAAAAAACACAATACACAAACATACAAAACACAAAACATAAACAAAACTAAAAGATCTTTTCTGAAGGTTGTCTGTTCCCGGGTTAAAACTCTTCACACAGACACAAATTCAAACATCATATTCATCCCATATATCCTTCCATATCTTATTATCATTTTCTTTTATATATATATGTATAAAAACCATTTTTATCAGTTTTATAAAGACAATGCACAAAGAATCAAGGCATAACAGCTTATAAATTCTTTTCTAGGAAAAAATAATAATAAAAGACCAATAAAGCATAACAATTCCAAATTATAGTATCAATACTTCATATAGTATTAATTTCATATCTTATCCCTACTTCTCCTTTTCATCCAAATTATTTCTTATTAATTAAAATTTTATTGCCTTTTATCAATATACAAAATCCAAAAAAAAAAAAAACATATATATCCTTCCATATCTTATTACCATTTTCAACAACATTCTTTGTCTGTTCTATTTCCAATTATCCATTCCTCTTTTTTCTTTTACTGTACTTCTCCTATACACCAATTGGAGTAACGTCTATAACTCATTACCCTAACTTAAAAATACTTCATATAGCAATTTTTCTTGGGATTCTGTTTAAAAGATTCTAAGATTACATAATGAATTTTATACTCTAAATACACATATAAAAACAAAAACTTATGTACCCTCCAGAATCCCTCTTTTATCCTAAATTAAATTCACCCATTGTCTCTAAATAAACTTTTTTTCTTTAGGTCTTGCTTCCCCCCATTAAGGCTTCTCCTCCCCCCCTTTCTCTCTTGCTTATTCTTCTCCTTGCCCTTTTTACCCCTTTGTTTTTTCTCCTCGCTTTTCTTGCTCCTTTTCCTTTGCTTTCTAACCTTGCCTCCACCTTTTCGCTCATTTTTCTCTCTTTTGGTTGTTTTTATAATTCTTAAAATCCCCTTTTTCTTATCCTTTTTCTCCTCCTCTCCGGAAGGGACCCATTGTTCATCAAAGATGGCTTCTTCTTCCTCTTCTTCCTTGTCCCAGTCCTTCTGCTGCGTAATCAACTTTTCATAAGTACATAACGCCATTTCTAAGAATTGAAACAAAGTGCCCAAAGTATCTTCTTTTTTATATTTTTGATATTCAATCTCTAGTTCATCCACAAACGATGCCATTATGAAAAGGGAAACTTTTTCCAAAACAACCACAAGTATTTTTAATCAAAGACAATCAAAAACAATTAAAAAAAAAGTTCCAAAAGTTAATACTTTTCTTCCTTCTTCTCTTTCTCTTCTGGGGTTAATTTTTAATCAAAGAGGTCCAATTACCATATATCTTCCTTTGGGATTCTAGGCAATCTCCTCCTTTTTCAGCTTCTGCTCCAATTTTTTTTTCCTCTCCCTTCCCACTTGCAATGTCAATTTTAAATAATCAGAAATCCATACCTCCAACAAGGGTTTTCCAATTTCTTAAATTTTTCAATGTCCAATAATCCTTTTGTCTCTTAGCTTCAACTCTCAAAGCAATTCACTTTCAATGTCCAATATATCCAAATATTTCTGCTGTTTCCATGGGGTGGGAGAGTAAAGAAAAAAAAAAAAGTTCCCTTTAACAGCTTCTCCGCCGCTTTTCGCTCTTCTTAGGGATACAATGTATCCTCCAGCAATTCAAACAGCTCAGTTCCAGGCAATTTAAAAGATGTTACTTGACCCGGCTCAGACAAAACTTTCACTCTTCACACTTCCTCCAGCACAATCTTACCCGGTTGCTGGCTTCTTCGTGGTGGCCATTGCTGACTGCCGCTCCACTGCCTTGGGAAAAAGGGGTTTTTCCGGAGAAGGGGGGGGGTCTGCGACACCCCCACCTCCCTATCCGACTCCCCTCTCTCTTCAGCTGTCCCTACAGGGCAGCCATATCCCCCTGACCCATCTGGATCGGGGGTACCTCGACGGCTAGCACAGCAGGAATCGCGAGCTGTCGCAAATTCCTGCTGCCCCGAAGCCACGCGGAACCGGAAAACCCTCAATTCCAGGGTATCTTATTTGTTGCTTTTGCTGCTTGACTCGGTCAACCAAAACTATCTCTTCTTATCTTCCTCCTGCACATTCTTTTCCGGTCGAGTTCTTCTTTGTGGTGGCCATTTCTGACCACCGCTGCAACCACCTTCAGGAAAGGGAGTAATGGCCAGCTGGGGAGGAGAGATGCGGCTCTCCTCAACCCTGCAGGCAGTCTCACCCCTCTTCACCTCTACAGGGTGGCTTAGCCCCAAAACCAGCCGGCTCAGGGTGCTCCAGCGGTGAGCGCGGATTGAAGCCTCGCAGAGACGAGGTTTCAGTCTGTTGCTGAAGAAGCTCAAACCGGAAGTCCCCTGGAGCCCTTTTTTTGAACTATGACCATCTGGCAGATCGTGCAGAATAATAAAAACGACAAATAGGCTGAAAAACAATTTCTATCCCAGGGCAGGAGCTCTGTTGAATTCTGCTGTATAGTGCGGTGTTGGTGTGGTGTCATGGGTGCAGTTTCAGTTCAATGTGTGGAGGGTGAAGGATGTTTGTGTTGATTTTCATGGTTATGATTTGCACTGAAGATTTCGTTGAACAAGGTACAATGACATTAAACTCAACCACTGTCCCTTTTCCCCTCCCCTGCAGAGGGGAGAGAAAGGTGGCCTGGAGGGGCCTTTCCTGCCCCCCAGAAGCCCCTCCTGCTCCTGGGAAGCTCCTCCCTCCCTGAGCCAGGCCCCCCATCCTGGTTCCTGCTCCTCCATGAGGGGGGACTTCACTCCTGGGAGCCCCCCCCCACTTGGCTCCTCTCTCTTGGGGGGACAATGGAGGCCCAGGAGAGACCAGGGTCCTTGTCCAGGCGTTGGGGGGAGTCGCAGAACTTTGGGTGGGGGGCTCCATTATGGTCGAAAGTTGAGGACCCTCTAGAGGCTCATTTGGAGGCCTCCTTGCCAAATGGGGCAGCCACATTGAACACAAAGACCCACAATGGTGACCAAAGGTCCAGAGTGCGACTGTGATGAAGTGATATAAAAGTATGTTTTGATTGAGGTCAATGAAAGAGGCTAGAATTAATGTTTTCTCTCCTTACTGAAAATTTGGAATGGAAAAGGTAATAATAGAATTAAGTATGCATATATCAATGTATAATTGCTGTCATATTTGTATGTAAAGGTGATGACCCAGAAATATGTTGTCCACTAAAAAGAGATTTTTGTTTTTAATGTGAAAAACTGAATAAAGTTTGTTTTTTTAAAAAAAAGAAAATTGGAGATATTGATACTTGATTGAATGTGGTTGAAAAGGATAAGAGCTCATTGGGATGGGAAATGGACAGGTCAGAGTTTTATCTTAGATTCCAGAATGTAGAAGAAGAAAAGGGCAAGAGAAAAACCACTAAAATATAAAGATAAAGAAATTGTGGTTCTGAAACAGGAACCAAGAAGAGTGAGAGAAATAAGAAGAGAATATCAATTTCTGATTAAAATGTAACTCAAGAAAGGCGTTAATTACAGATGGCTGATACCAGAAGGCCTCATGTTTATATGGCAGGAGCAAAGACACAGAATTGATTCAATTGAAAGAGCAGAGCTTTTCCACACAGAATATTTCAGAGGGAAAGAGGAGGACATAAGAAGAGAAGAGCCACTAATTGAATTTCAAGAGGAATGTCTGGTTGCAACTGAAAAAGAAGAAGGTGCAGTAGGTGGTGAACCTAGAGAGCAACGAGAACCAAGATCTACTAGAGCCATAAGCCCCTCCTATAAAGTATAAAAATGGAAGAGAAAAAATTGATTACAATTAATATAAATGATCTTAATTTAGCTATTAAAAGAAGGAAAATATTTCACAAATTAGAGAAATTAAAACTTGACATAATCTGCCTACAAGAACATATTAAAAAGCAGCATGAACAAATATTGGCACGACCAAAATTAGGGAAAATATTTACTGCGTTGACACGATGTAAGAAAAGAGGAGTGGTTCCATATATTAAAGATACAATTCCTACGGAACAGAGTTATACAGATGATGATGGAAGAATACTGATGGTAGAAATAATAGACAATGACTTAAAAATACTTTTGATAGCAATCTATGCTCCAAATGATAACCAAGAAGAATTTTAAAGGAAATTACATCTGAAAGTAATCGAGTTGGACTATATACTATACTAATACATGTGTGATGGGAGATTTCAATGGAATAATTGAGGAGAAAATGGACTATAAAAGCAGAAAACAATAAAGAGAAGTAGAAAGACACTCCCAAAAACTTTTTTTCAAATGGCAGAAGAAATAAATCTAAAAGATGCATGGAAGGACAGAAATGCCAAAAATAAACAATACACATTTTACTCAAATAGACATGCATCATGGTCTAGAATAGATATGTTATGGATGTCAATGGAATTGATTGCCAATATACAGGAAATTAAGATAGAAGCAAGTACTTGGGCAGGCCACAACCCAATAATAGTCACATGGAAAGAACAAAAGAGAAGATCTAGATGGACTTTAAACAATACGATATTAAAGGAAAAAGACTTTGTGCAGAAAATGGAAAAAGAACTAACCTTTTTTTTATGGAAAATAAAAAAGAGAACACATCATTACAGAATCTTTGGGAAACAATGAAGGCCTATGCCAGAGGCTTAATAATAGACTACACAAGGAAAAGAAATATGAAACAGAGAAAGACTTTCAAAACATTGGAGGATGACTACAAGAAACTTGAAAAAGAGTTGCAGAAGCTTCCACAAAAAAGAGACATTAAAATAAAAATGGACACAATTAAACATAAAATGGGATGAATGGAAAAAGAAGAATTAGCTCAAAAAATTAGAAGTGCCAAACAGAATTACTTTGAAGATGCAAATAAACCAGGCAGGTGGTTAGCATATAAATCGAGAAAAGAGAGAGAATCAAGAAAAATAATGGAGCTAATAGATGAACAACAGTAATAAAGAGAAGAAAAAATTATACAAGACTACTATGGGAAATTGTATGAACAAGAGAAGGTAGAAGAGGTAAGTATTAAGCAATACTTACAAGAAGCAAATTTACCCTAGATACCCAAAGATATTGAAACTATGTTAGATGGGAAGATAACAATGATGGAGTTGACTGAAGCATTGAAAAGACAAAATAATGGAAAGATGCCAGGACCAGACGGACTCCCAGCAGAATTTAAAAAAACACTATAAGAATTATTGAATCTTCCATTTTTAGAAGTGATGAATGATGTTATGTTAAAGAAGAGCTATACACAAATCATGGACAGAAGCATATATTACACTTGTGCCGAAGGGAGATGCCGACCCACAGCAAATCAAGAACTATAGACCTATAGACCTGCTAAATTTGGATTATAATGCTTCAATATTGGCAGAAAGACTTAAAAGATACTTAAATTACTTTATCCATCCAGAATGGGTTTCTTTGTCTGGCAGAGGAAGGAGCCTCCTTCCTGGGGAACAGAGCTGCTCAGGCCCCCCGCCTGTCCCAGGCCTCCCTGCCCGGCTCTCTTGGGGCCGAGACCAGATGGAGCAAAGGCCTCCCTTCCCTTCTCCTGGCTCAGGGCTGGCCAAAGGGCCTCAGAGGATCCGGCCCTTCTGCCCCCTCCCCGGCTCCCAGGCCAGGAGGAGGCTGGCATGGAGGGGATCCCCCAGGCAAGAGGGACCCTGCACAGCCCCCCCAACAGCCATACTCTGTGTGTGTGTGTGTGTGTGTGTGTGTGTGTGTGTGTGTGTCTCCCTGGGGGATGCAAGTGGGGACCCAACCCAGGTGAGGAAGGGGGCAAAGTCCCAGGAGGCCCCACCTGCCTCCCTTCCTCCCCTCCTGTCCCAGTTGCACTCTGGGCCTTTGGGCACCATTGGGGGTCTCTGGGTTCAATGCGGCTGCCCCGATTGGGAAGGAGGCCTCTGAATGAGCCTCTAGAGGGTCCTTGACTTGCGACCACAATGGAGGCCAGAATTTATCTTGCCAAATAATAGATAGTCATTAAGTGAGTTTTGCCCCATTTTACGACCTTTCTTCCAGCAGTTGTTAAAGTTAGCAATATGGTTCTGAAATGAATCTGGCTTCCCCACTGACTTTGCTTGCCAGAAGGTCCTCAAAGGCCACCCCTTTAGTCCGGGACACTACAACCGTCATAAATAGGAGGCAGCTGCCAAATCATGTGACCATGGGGTTGCTGCAGTAATTGTAAGCGTGAGGGACGGCCAAAAGTCCCTTTTTCAGGGCCATTGTGACTTTGATCAGCCACTAAATGAAGCATCGTGAGTGGAGGCCCACCTGCCATCTGAACAGAGACTCGGCTGTCCTGGCAACTGCCTCAGCTGGAGTCCTCAGACGTCTCCAAGGGCTGCCTCATGGAGAGAGCACTGTGGAAGTCCGTCCTGGAGGCGAGCAGGGCGTGAGGGGCCATGAAGGGAGCCACGTGGCCCAGGAAAGGGGACAGCCCCCAACCACGGCTGCCCCCTGCTCCTCCAGGAGTTGTGGACCCAGAAGGTCCCTCAGATCAGGCCCTGGGTGTGTGGGTGTCTGGGCCAGTGGCCCCCTATCCATCCTCCAAGGGAATTCAGTCCCCAAACCAGATGGAGGAAACCCCTCAGCCCCCATTTGCTCCTGCCCGGTTCGGCCAAAGGTTTTGCCCCCTACCCAAAGCGCTGTGAACCCCCCCTGGACAAGGACCCTGGTCTCTCCTCCTGGGCCGCCATTGTCCTCCCAAGAAAGAGGAGCCAAGTGGGGGCTCCAGGAGCAAAGTCTCCCCTCGTGGAGGGGCAGGAACTAGGACGGGGGGCCCAGCTCAGGGAGGAGGGAGCTTCCCAGGATCAAGAGGGGCTTCTGGGGGGCAGGAAAGGCACCTCCAGGCCGCCCTTCTCTCCCCTCCGCAGACTTTTTCCCCCCTGAGCCCTGTCTTTCCTGCCCCTCCCTCCTTCCCCGAGTCTGACGGGAGGGGGGCCCACTTGGGGCCAGAGAGAAAGTGGCTCCTCTGCTGACCGACAGGCCCAGCCTGGATGCCTGGAACGGTCTGGACAGAGGCAGGTGGGAAACCCACTCAGGGTCCCTCCCCGAGTCCCAGCAGAGGGGAAGAAATTGGGGGGAGGGTCAGAGAGACCCCCAAAGGTGGACAGGTCTCTCCCCCTTGTCTTTCCATGGGAGTTTCTCTATTGGTGTCCAGGAGTGGGTGGGAATTACTCAGAGCCAAACCCTGCCAGGAACTGGACGTCAGCCGGGAGGAGAGGCCCCTCCATCTCAACGGGGACCCCAAAGGCTGGAGGGAAAGCGGCCAGAGCGCCTGGAGGAGCCATTTCAGCCCTTGATGGGAGGGAAGAGGAGATCCCTCCCTTCCCACCAGAGGATCCCCTCGGGAGTCAACCAGGTGATCCCCTGCAGGGTGAGTGGGAAGGTCTCCAGGAGGAGCCCTCCTCTCCTCTCCTCTCCCAGGAAAGAGGCTGCAGGAGGGAGAAACTGTCACAATGCAAGGACTGGGAAGGAGAGGCTCCCCTGGCTTCCAGGAGGGAGACCCCCTGAAGGGGAGACGCAGAGGCGGGATCTCTGGATCGCCATATAAAGATCCACTCGGAGCCAAAGCTGGATCAGGGCCTGCAGAAGGAGAAAATGTCCCCCGGGGCAGAGATCTTCCCCATGGGAGGCGGGAAACCTCCCCTGGCCAAGGGGGACACAGAGGGGTTTGGGTTGAGGGCGGGAGAGGCGGCAGCCGGGGAAGCTGGCCTGCTAACCATGAAGGGGTGAACTTCCTCCTCCCAGGAAACTCCGAGGGGAGAGGTTTGGGAGGAGGCTGGAGGTGACTCCATCTTAAATGGCCTCAGCATCAGGGATGGTGGCTGCTTGAGAGACGCAGAGGCCAATCTGGCCCCAGGGGCAGGGAAGAGGCCGGCTGAGGGAGAGTCGCCTGGCACTCCTGGTATCCCAGCGCCCGTCAGGAGGCCCCTTCACATGTGGGAGGGAGGCCCACCTGGCTGCAGCTTCTGTCCCCCCACTGATCGCCAGGGTGGAGCCCTTCGGCTGTGGCAAGAATGGTGTTGGGATGGTTTATTTCTCATCCTTTTCTCACCGTCTTCTGTGGGTGAAACCTTCTCCCTTCTTTTGGCCCCTTGAATAAAAGAGTCCCTCCTGGTTTCTTAAACCCCAGAGTTTCCCCCTGGCCCTCCTGCCCTTCCTCTGGCCGGCTGAGCCCCTGAGTGCCAAAGCCAGAGCTGGGGGGGGAGGGTCTCCCCCCAAATCCTCTCCTGGGTCCCCAGAGGGCTGGTTGGGGGGAAGAAACTGGGGTGGGGGGCTCAGGAGGGGAGGGGGCAGAGGGAGGTCCAATGGGCCAGGGCTACTAATACCACTCCGCAAAGCCTTAGTAGGGGCACGCCTAGAGTCCTGCATCCAAGTTTGGTCGCCACACTGTAAAAAAGGTATTGTTGAGGCTCTAGAAAGAGGGCAGAGAAGAGCAACCAGAAGGATGAGGGGGCTGGAGGTTCAACCTACAATGAACGGTTGCAGGGCCTGCAGGACCCGGGCCTGGCTAGTCTAGGGAAGAGAAGGACCAGGGGAGGCAGGAGAGCAGCCTTCCAATATGGAGGGGCTGCCCCAGAGAGGAGGAAGGGGGTCAAGCTATTCTCCAAAGCCCCCAAAGGCCAGACAAGGAACAACAATGGATGGGAACTGAACAAGGGGAGATTCAACCTGGAAACGAGGAGAAACTTTCTGACAGGGAGAACAATCAACCCGTGGAACAATGTCTTTCCGTGGGAACTCGGACTCCCCTGAGGAGCTTTTCTTTTGAAGGCAGGATTGGAACAAAAGGAAAGGAAATAAATAGGAGGAAAGGAAAAGGAAGAAGAAAGGGAAGACGGGAAGGAGAAGGAAAGGAAAAGAGAGCGGGGGGGAGAGTCCACCCTCTCTTGGGGGGAGGGGGGTCAAGTGTCAGCCCCCCTACCCCCCCACCTGCTTCCCTGCCAAGAGCTCCCAACTGCCCCCCAAATGCTCTGAAAGGACCCCCGGCCTTCTCTGCCCCCCCAGTCTCTCGGATGGGGAGGGGCCGGGGGTGCCTGGCGGGGGGAAGGAACCAACCGGGGGGGGGGGGCACTTGAATCCCACATCGAAGCCAACTGGGTGGCTCTGAGCCGATCACCAGAGGACCAGGAGTTCGAGTCCTGCCTTAGGCCTGAAAGCAGGTGGGGGAGTTTCATCCACCGTCCGGGAGGTTCTGCGTTCTAATCCTCCCACAGGCTCCATGCATTCCTGGGGGGACGGTGGACCAATCCCCAGGAGGCTCTGGGTTCCAGTCCCACCACGGCTCTTATTGTTTGGGGGTGTAAAACTTGGGGGAGGGGGTCAAATTAAGGTGGGGTACCAGAATTGGGCATTCTTGGGCTGTGAGGTGGCCGGGTGTCCCTTCCTGTGGGATGTGATGGAGGAAAGGGACCGTGGTGGGGAAACACCCCTGTTCCCAGGTGGGCAGAGCCATCAGCCTCTGCCTTCCTCTGCCTGTGGGCAACCAGCGGCCTCCGAGGGTCACCGTGGATCCCTTCATCTGAGGTCCTTTGGAGGGGGAATCCGGAGGGGAAGGAGGGGAACCATTGCAGCTGATCCGCCCCATTCAAGGACTCGGGGAACCAGGCTCCAAAGAGGAGATTCCAGGGCGTTTGGATATTTAGCACTGCTCGCTTGAAAATGCTGTCTTCTTTTCCAAATTAGTTTTACCTTTCTAAATGTGAAGGAGACCCTGAGACCATCTAGCCCCACCCCTCCTCTCTGCAGGGAACCAGTTCAAGCTCCTCTGACTGATGGCTGCTCCCTCTTTGCCTTGAGACCATCTGGGAAGGGGAGACTGAACTCTGTCAGGGAAGAGCTCCCCTCCCCCTCCTAGAAGAATGGGCTATTTTGAGGAATATTAAGGAGGGAAGATCGTTATATTTCCCCAAAGGGAGAAACAGGTTGTTCCAGGTAGAGCAGCCCCCCCACCTTTCGTCAGAGCACTCAGGAGATGCCAGCACTAACAGGATCGAGAGCCTGTTGAAAGAAGCCAAGGACCTCGGAGCCTCCTCCTGCCCTGGGAGCCAAGGAAGGGCCGCAACCTCTCCCTCTGCGGCCCTTTGGCCAGCCCTGAGCGGGAGGAAGGAAGGGGAGGCCTTTGCTCCCTCCGGTCTCAGCCCCAGGAGAGGTGGGCAGGGGAGGCCTGGGACATTCGGGGGGGCCTGAGCAGCTCTGCTCCCCAGGAAGGAGGCTCCTTCCTCTGCCGGACAAAGGCCTCCCCTCCACCGCCCCAAATCCAGCTCCCATCTCCAGGGACCCCCAGCCCCCACCCCCACCCCACCTGAACCTCGGGGAACCTTCCTGCTCTGGCTGCAGAGGGTGGGGGAGGCAGCCACCGTTTCCCAGGGTCCCTCCTGGCAGCCCCCCTCCCTGAAGTGGGGGGGCTGGGGAGCCCCAGACTGGCACTTCCTCCTTCCTGGGGGCTGCTTGTCCTGAGGCTGGGCCAGAGTCCCCCCCAGGCCCCTTTCCCAGAAGGACGAGGGGGGGGGCTTCCCCTCCCTCTGCTGCTCTGCAACCCCCCTGGGGCTGGCATGGCGTCTCTGGGGCTGCAGGGAGGAAAGAGGCTCCTGGGGGAGAGCAGGGACCCCCCTTCAGCCCCCCCCTCCAGACAGGGAAAAGCTCCCCTGGGGGTCGAGGGGGATCCTTTCCTCTCCAGCCGATCGCAGTGATCTGGGATCTCTAGGGGGAAAAAGCACCTCCAGATTAAAGGGCGTTTTTGAAGGTGCAGCTGCCCCTCTTCCCACCCCAACATAAGCCGCCTCCCACCCACCCCCCACCCCAATTGCAGGCTGCCCTCTGCAGGGACCCCCTTCTTAGGGCGGCTCCTCCCTGCCAGACCCTCTTGCAGTGGCGGGGTGGGGTGGGGGTGGGGGGTTTGAAGCCTTCGCCCTTCCCATCAGGCTGGGCATGGAGAGAAGCAGAGACGGGCAAGAGGCAGGGGTGGCGTTGAGGCCTGACGGGAGCGGGGAGTGGATGATGGGCCGCAAAGGAGCGTCTCGGTGCTCGAGAAAGGGCCAACGTCAAGGGAGACCGGCTGGTTCATGTGTTCTGTAGTCCGCGTCATCTGTGCCTGAGTGATCGAGGCGCAGCGCAAGGGTTAAGGCCAGAGAGCTGCGACGTCCTAGAGCCTACTTCCGTAATCGTCTCCATCCAGAAGCTACGGGCAACGTTCGCTCGCGCATGCGCCCTTCTTCCTCTGAACGCTGCTCCTGGCTTTCTGCTCCCGACGCTGCGAGGCTTCCCCGGGGCGGGAAGGAGGGGGGCGTCTCCGCGGCGGCGATGAAAATCGGCTCTGCTCTGCCCCCCTGCGAGGAGGCGGGGCCAGGATTGGGCTCCTCCCCTTTCCCCGTCTTGAACTGCTCGGGTGGGGACCCTGGAGCGATGGTGGGACTTTGTGCGCAGGCAGGGCTGGGTCTTTTTTTTTTTTGGGGGGGGGGTGTCGGGGTGTCCTAGAGGCTGGTGGGGGGAACCAAAGGGCCTTTCGGGGTTCCCCCCTTGGGCGGGGGGGAGGAGTGTGGAAGGCGGTGGGGAAAGGGCCTGGGTGCCCCTCCCCGTGGGAAAGGAGCCGCGGATTTTCCCACGCCTGGCAAGATCCACCCTGGGGGGAGGGGAGAAATCCTGGGATGTACAGAATATATACTGTCTGTATAGACTCTACAGGATGTGGAGAATGTCTATTGGAGGTTGGACTTCTCTCTCTCTCTCTCTCTCTCTCTCTCTCTCTCTCTCTCTCTCTCTCTCTCTCTCTCTCTCTCTCACACACACACACACACACACACACACACACTTGTGACTGTATGATTTTAACTTTGTTGCTTGTATCCTCATGATTTTTTGACTGTTTCCCAAGTATGATTTGATTGCTTATTGTTTCCTATGATTATCATTAAGTGTTGTACCTGATGATGCTTGATGAATGTATCTTTTCTTTTATGGACACTGAGAGCATTTGCACCAAGACAGATTCCTTGTGTGTCCAATCGCACTTGGCCAATGAAGCATCACACTCATCCACCCACCCACACTCTTAGCACGAATTGAGCAGTCCAACTTTAATGCTAACCAACCTAGCTGGGCTGCCCAGCGGCCTCCCTCTTCTGCCTCTGCAGGGACCCCAAAGGTGGTTTGCCCAGCCATCGCCCCAATGGGAAGAGGGGGAAAGGAGTTGCCCAACCACAGCCAGGACCCCCAACCCTCCTGGGCATAAAGAGGGGACTTGTGGGGGGAGGAGAAACTTACAGCCCTTGAATTGTAAGGAAGCAGAGATGGAAAAGGGGCTTCTTGGGGGCTCCATTTGCCCCCAGCCCTTCTTTTCCCCAGGGGAGCAAACTTTGCTGGGAAGGGATCCAGGCAGCTCTGATCTTTAAGGAGAAGAGAAGTTCAAAGTTCTCAAATTGTTCAATGAAACTTTTTGCCTGAAGCCAAGTTCTCCAGCAGGGAAAGTTTCCATCCATGGGAGAAGAGAGAAGCTGCCACAGACTCCCTGTCTCTGCCCAGAGTCTCCCCAGAGGATTCGGCCACAGAGCAGAGCTGAAACTTTGATCATAATTCTCCCTCTCAGGAGGGATCCCTGGATAAGTCAGCTGGTTCTTGCACTCAGAGTTTGTTGGGCCTTTCTCTGCAGGGAAATGATCCCTATGTGGTTCATAATGACAGGGGCAGAGATTGAATGAAATCTGTCATCTGGAATGGAGAGGTTTGGGAGCTTCATTCTTGAAATTGGCCCCAGAGGGAATACACGGCACCTGTGGATGAAGACAAAAAGAAGTGTGACATTTGTTGGCATCATGGTTAAAAAGAGAGGAGACAGTTAATGTCTGAGCATGTCACAGGTGTGAAATGGAAGCAACATTTTCTTTATTTTGAAAACAGATGCTCAGTGACACCTTCACAAAGGGGTTGATGAAATAGTGTGGTCAGATTGCAAGAATAAAATGAACTTTAATGAAAAACTAGTTATCAGAACTTTCCATAGTTGAAAAAAATCACACCCAAAAACAAACACATGCACAGAGAGGGAGAAGTCAGAGACAACCAAGTGAAAAGAGATGGAGAAATCAAGGCAGCTTCTCACCCCATGTGGGGAAGGGAGGGAAGGAAGGGGAGCTCAGGAGCTTCGTGTTGCAGATGGAAAACAGATGCAAAATCCTCTTTCAACCTCCTTCTTTGAGACCTGGGGATGCAGAAACCCATATCCCATGTTCCCCTGCCTCCCTTTTGTTTTAATATTTTTTTTATTTTTATATTTTAAAAAAACATCTCTTGGTGAACAGCGTGGTTCCAGGTTTTTACATTTCAATACAAAATGACCATAGTTAGATATTCATCTTTCGTGTTCAATTTCATATTGTATTATTACTTATTCCATTTTCCTTTAAATATTCTCAAATATTCTTATATTCATTACACTTATCCAATTCCAATTCATATCATAACTTATTTCATTTTTCTTTAAATATTCTCATATCTTGTTTTAAAATGTTATCTAAGGTTCTTATTTCATTTCTATATTCAGTATATATATTTACTTTTATCTGTCACATTTGCAATTTCATCACATACTATTATTCCATTCATTGTTCAATAGGTTCCATCCTAATTCTAATAATCCAGATGTCCCCTTTAATTGTCAATTCGAGCTTGCCACCTCTTTGCCTTATACACTCCCCCAATTTATTCCCTTTAAATCATTATAAAGTTTTACCATAGTATAGTCATTTTTTAATTATCACATTTTACATTAATAACAATCTAACTACTATATATCACATGTATGTATGTATGTATCTATATGTATATGTATGTATATGTGTGTGTGTCAGATTCCGCATGGTATTTTTTTTCTCAATTACATTCTAAATCATCTATTTCAAAAATATTCAATTTTAGAAACTGATAATAGTCTTTCCATTACAATTCTCATCTCATTTTAACTTTATTCACTGCTTTATTAAATATAAATTAATATTCTTAACAGTAAATTCCCATTTCCATATCTATTTCAATTAAATCTATGTCTGGTTTAACAATAATCCTTAAAAGAAAAATATCAGTTCCATTCATTTCCATTTTTAAATCTATGTTCTTATATATGACGACACGTTACCTTGCAGAATCCCCCTTCCTGTTCTTCTTCTACCCATTGTCTCTCATTCTCCTGACTATATAATTTTTTTCATTGTTGTTTGCTTTCTACTTCCCATCGTTTTCTGGTCCTTTCTCTTAATTCCCCCTTTTTCCTTTATAATTTCTCTCCATTTCTTATTCCAATTATTTATTTTATCCCCCTCCCTCTCTTGATTTCTCCTCTGTAATTCTCTCTTCTGCTGTTTCCTTTTCCTTTGTTTAATTTTCCAAACAATTCCCCCTTTAATTATCACATCAAACCTCACATTTTTAATTCTTTTTTTCTTAATGTTGTTCCACTTGTTCTTTAGGGCTGGTTTCCTCTTTATTTCACTCCTCCCCCTCTGTTTCTCTTTGTTCTTCTTTAATCTGCATTACCCTTTCTAATTTTTGTAGTATAATGCTGTACATTTCCAAGCTTTCTTTCATCATTTCCTTCCTATTTTATTGTTCCAATTTTATTTCCACACACATTTCTCCCATTTTGTACACTACTTCTTCTTTTATTTTCCTTTCTTTAATATTTATGTCCAATCCAATTGTCTAGTAGTTTATTGCAACCAGCGTCCCTTATATTAAATTTCAACAGTCAGTGTCCATAAATCTTTGTTTCCAGCTTCCTTCTGTTTATTTCTTTTCCAACTTTTTCACCAAATAATCCCAGGGCAATTTCTTCATGTATCTTTTTTCCCTTGTAATATTCTAGTATTTCACTTTTCAGGGTTTTTATTTTATTATAATGGAATTCCTTTTGTTTCCTTTCAAATTCCAATTTTAAAAAGACCAAGCACTTTTCAAAGAGTCACTGAAATTTTCCCTTTGCCATTAAGTGGCGGGCTCAGTTCTGTTTCCACGTTCCACCCTTTCTTTTCCCTTTTTCCCTTTTTAAACTTTCATTATGTTAAGTTCTGCGCATGGGCGCAAGGAACGGAGACGAGACTTCCGGACAAGTCTTTGGACAAGCGTTGGTACGGTAGGTGCATAGTGGGCCCGTAGGAGGGGCTCGAGGACGTCCCAGTCCATGGATTTCACCTCAGCTGGTTTCGCCAGTACCTTAGCCATCTTAAAAACGGCAGGTCTGCAGTGAGTCAGGAATACCACTCGCTTTTTCCCAGTAGTGGCATCCTTCAAGTTGTTGGTCTCCAGAAACATCTGGAACCGGTCCATGTATGAGTCCCAGTCTTCTTGTGCCGGGTCGAATGGAGCGGGTGGTATGGTGCCGCCGGTCATGGTTTGCGCCGTTGATGTGCCTTCAGCCACGTGCTCTGTTTGGTGCTCTGTAGTGTTCAGTCAGCTCTGACGTCTCCGCATCCCATCCTCATCGCCAGTGTTAAGTTCTGCGCATAGGCGCAAGGAACAGAGACGAGACGGTGAACAGTGAACTTCAACTCTTTATTAATCATTCAGAACAGAGCAAAAACCAAGGGCAGCAGCAGCCCTTTTATAGGCAAACTGCTGATCTAGTAACCAATGAGAAACGTGGAGTGTTAACCCCCTTAACCAATGAGAGTGGCTCGTTAACAGCCAATCAGATTCTCCTGAACGGACCAATCCGATATCGCTATTATCGGCCAATCAGAAGTGCAGGACTAGAACCCTGCTATTTTCTAAAGGTTTGATAAAACTTTATTTAAGCGTTTTATTAGTTCATAACACATTAATTTCATTAATTCCAGTTATTAGCTATTCTTTCTTTTTAACACGTTCAACTTCAGTATTTAATTATGCCTATTTAGTGCCAAAATCCAAATAGTTCCCTTGCCTCTTTTTCCGATGCAGAGGCCAGGCAAGTCCTGGGAAGAGGGTAGCCCAAGTCCCATGTTCCACTGCCACTTTTTTTCATACATGGGGCACTCAGGGGAAAGCAAAGCCCAGATCCATAGAGAGGGCTAGGAAAGAGGAAGGGATTTGAGTGAGGCCCCCATTTCTGGGAAGAGACTAACCTGGTTTATGAATCCCTGGTTGAATGCTGGGGGGACGCAGCCCCGAGGTTTCTCCAGCCTCACTTGGGCTCTGTGTCTTTCCAGGAGAGGCTCCTGTCAGGAAGAAGCCATGCAGGGCCGGGTCTTCAGAGGGGGATCTGGGGTTACCTAGGAGGGAGAGTGGGAGAGGGAGGGAGGGAGACACAGAGAAAGAAAGAAAACATATTCAGCAACCTATGAGTTAGCCAAGTCTTGGTGCAGGGCTTTAACTCCTCACCTCAGGGGAAAAGGTAGACCAGCATTTTCCAAACTTGGAACTTGAAGATGAAGGGACTTGAATTCCCAGAATTCCCTGCCCAACATGATGAAGTCCATGCATTATTGGGTGGGGAACTCTGGGAGTTGAAGTCCATTCCTCTTCAAGTTCGAAAAACACTCATGCAGACCAACCTCTCTCCACATGTTGCCTGCATTTTGAGAAACAACAGAGACCCCTGAAGAGACCCTCAGTCATTGGACGGCTTGTAGAATGCAGAAAACGTGGTTTCTTATGGCCATCAGAAGTGAAACATGCCACTGTGAATTGGACTGACCCTCAATATCCCCTAAAGACCCGGATCCTGGTTTGGGAGCCATCCCAGCTGGTTCTGAGGCTGTCCTGAGCCGCCCTGGAGCCAAGCCTGGGACTCCCTGTGAATCTGGCCCCTTCCTGGCCCTTCAGGCTCAGGCAGAGTCACCCAAGCTCCCCGGATCCTGAGTGAGGCTTTCCGGTTGCAACCCCCCCCCCCTCCTCCTCCGTGGCCGCTGCTCTCCGGCTGGGACCCCTGAGCCCCCTGGCTCCTTCCTGGGGGATGGAAGAGCCTCCGCTGGGCCTCCCTTTGGGGCCTCTGCTAAGGGCACGGCTGGGGCTGAGGACGATGGGGGCTGGAGTCTAGGCCTTTGGGAGGCCCACATGAGTACCCACTCGTTCCGGGCAGGACAGAGATCCACCCGGAGGACCTGGAAAAAAACCCTGGGAAGCAGCCCCTCCCTCCTTCCTCCCAACGCCTGGCAGCAGGGAGAGAGAGATTTGGATGGATAAATAAATATAGAGATAGAGAGATGGAGAGATGGATAGAGATAGATATGGTTGATTAAATAGATATAGAGATAGATAGATAGATAGATAGATAGATAGATAGATAGATAGATAGATAGATATGGATGAGTAGATATAGAGTGATGATAGAGATAGATAAGGGTGGATAAATAAATGTAGAGATAGATAGATAGATAGATACCGTGTTTCTCCAACAATAGGGCCTCCACCAATAGGCCCAGCATGATTTCTAGGCATAAGGTGAAATTAAGAAATTAAGCCCCACTCCCAAAATTTACGCCTATGCGTTTCCCTGCCATTTCTCACATCGTTCGTTAGAACTACACGAGGTGAAGAGAAATGGGGGGAAGGGCGGGGGTGGGTGGTAAGAAAACGTGCCTTTAGGAGTGCCCTGCAGGTAGCCTAGGCAAGAATACCCCGATCTACCGATAGAACATCAGCCGATAGAAGCTCCCTGAAGGCAGAGTCCCCAGCCGCTTCGGGATGAGGCGTGGCTGCCCGTGTCCCCTCACCTTTAGGCAGTGTCTCTCGGGTGATGGAAGCTCCCCAAGGGCAGTCACCGACCACTTTTATCGGCTGATAGAAGCGGCCTCCTGGCAAGGGGAGTGTGCGTGTGCGCTCGCCCTGAGACCGCTTCTACCGGCCAATCGAAGTGGCTGGTGACTGCCCTTGGGGAGCTTCCATCGTCTGAAAGACACTGCCTAATGGCGAGGTGACATGGGCAGCCATGACTCGCCCCAGAGCAGCTGGGGACTCTGCCTTCGGGGGAGCTTTTGTCAGCCAATAGAAACAGCCTCGTGGAGAGGTATGTGCATATGGGCCCCTCTAGGTGGGGGAGTCACCCCCGAAAAGAGGGACTAGCCATTTATTCGGGGGTCAAAAAAAAAAAAGGCCTGGCCTTATTTTGTGAGAAACATGGTAGGTAGGTAGGTAGGTAGGTAGGTAGATAAATAGAGATGGATGGGTAGATATAGATAGATGATAGATATAGATATGAATGGATAGATAGATAGATAGATAGATAGATAGATAGATAGATATGGATGGGTAGATATAGATAGATGAGAGATAGAGATAGATATGGATGGATAAATAGATAGATAGATAGATAGATAGATAGATAGATAGATAGATAGATAGATAGATAGATAGAGATGGATCGATAGCACTTGCAGAACTTACAGTCCATTCTTTATTTAAAAAACTAAGAAAAATCAAAATATAAAGAATCTTGGTGTATTATAGGAACATGGTAAGATAACACAGGAATGACAAGAAAATAAAAATAAAAAATTCCATCCATTCTATCATTTTCTCCCTCTGTATGCAATGATCTAGTCCACAAGTTGTCACTTTCCTGCTTCTTAATGAGCTTTAATCTCAAAATTAATATTGCTAGAAAAGATGGGAAATGAAATTTCATTTCAGGTACAAGCAATTTTAAAACCAGCTGCAATTAAGATCAATATATAATGACATAAAACAGAATTCCAAACAGGGTCTACTCTTAACCTTGGGCAGAGTTCAAGGGTGCAGATTGTCATTAGAAGACACGCAACACAACAGTTAAATGGCATTAACTTAGAAGTGGCACCAAACCCCATTGCTCTGGGTGACCTTCCCCAGCAATTTCTGGAGACAAGAGGCCATGTTGAAGGACGGCAGAAGTCAATTCCCTGGGTGCTGAATTCTCTTCCCCAGCATCACTTTCTGGACTTGCCCTGACTGGGAGGAAGGACCACAACCACAACAAAACTGTGACCCAGGGGTATATCTGTAATTTTTACAAACATGGTTTATTCCAGCCTCTCCTCTGCAGATGGAGCCCAGAAAAAGTTCAGGATCCCAAGAGGAGAAGTTGCTTCTCACTGTAATTATGACCATCTGGGCCTTTGAGACCTGTGATGCTATATCTCCAGTTTTAGACTTAGATGTAGACATCAGATTGAAGCCACATGCAAAGGATCTTGTATCAGAAAAGGATAAATTCCTTGGGTGAAGCTCTCTGGGATCAAGTTTTGGGACAGGTACAGGCTCTGCTCTTGATTGCACCTTTCTCTCCTTTGCAGATGAAACTGAGTGATTCTCTGTTTAGATCAGGAAAGCCACTGGCACTTCTCAGAGTCTTTGAATTTTTCCAACGGTTCCTGTTATTTGTGTTAGAAACAGGAATTGGATTGATTAATGCCATGAATGATGGACCTTCTGCTTCTGCTGCTGCTGGTGTCCCCATCAGTCTGTGGGAAGGTGAGAAGGAAATGCCCATTGAGTTTGGAGCACCAGGATGGCTACAATCCATGGAGCTTTTACAGGCCTGGAGACCATCTCATTGGTGTGGTCACATCTGAAATATATGTGTCGCCTATAATGTTGCCCTTCAATAGCCCTCCTTTACCTTCTTCGTAAGTCATGCAGGGTGATGGAGTTGCACTCCCTCCATGTGCAATTCTAACTCTCTCCTTTTCTTCATATTTCACTTATTTTTGTACCTCAGGACCTGTCTAATTTCCTGAATGATTTTGATTTCCATGGCTTCCCTTTTTTGCCTTACTTTATGGAAGAGAGTAAAATCCAAAGATGGAGTTTTTAAAAAACCTGAATGAAATCCAGGTGATTATCCTTTCTCAGTTCATTCCTGAATTCATCACTTGAACCTTTGTTTAAGTAGTGATTAAAACAATTGTAGTTGCCTCTCTCATTTGCATAATTGATCATTCGATTTGGATCAATGTTGGCCTAAGGCTTAGTAGGTTTGTGAAGGATTATATATTTTAAAAACATTTGTTGTTGCAATTGAATATAATAACATGAATATTGTTTTTACAATAGGAAGAGTTCTGCTCTAACAAATACCCTAATATCAATTTTTGCTATTCAAATGGTCAGCAAGAATTCCCAGCTCCTGCACAATCTCACACTTGGTTACAACATCCATGACAACAATGGACACACCTTCCGCACTTCAGATGCCTTGCTGGACATGCTCTCCACTGGAGAATCCAATGACCCCAACTACGGCTATGGGAGGAAGGACAACCTCCTGGCTCTGATTGGTGACGCTTCCAGGGACATCTCCATCCAGATGTCAATGTTTGTAGGCACCTACAAAGTCCCACAGGTTTGTGTGTTTTTCTCTATCTGGTAAGGTGAGTGGGGTGGTGGGGATGAACAACAGATCCAGTATCTTCACAGAATTCAAGAGCAGCTTTTCAGAATATTAGGGAACATATCAACGATGTTTTAGTCTATTATATTCCTCTTCAAATTGACCATTAAAGGCCTGAAGAGCCATAAGGTCCCTAGAGGATATTCTACTGAATATTCTACTATTGAAAAACTATCCACGTTTTGAGATCCTCCGTTAGCATGTTCATTTTCACATATCAATCATATCTGCCTTATCCAATTGGAATCAAGTTGGCAATAGTCCTGTCTATGTATAAAAAATATTCAGACCAAGAAGAGTATCTTTGGGATGGATAAAAGGAGTTCAGTTCCTGCCCTCATAGATAATTGTTAATTTACACAATTTCTGCTTTATATAAATTCAGGGTATATAATTATTGGGTTAAAATTAAAGTGATGAAACAGACATATAGTCCCAAAACAGACAAAATTTCAATTAAAGACTTATTGGATTGCACAACTGTCTACGATTGACCTCACCCCTTTCCTAAGAGGTCTGTAGGGGGCATACATAAGCGCACCAATGTGCCCACCATCACTGTCCTACTATTTCTTTTTATTTTTCTTATATGTATCCATTTCATGCACTCATAACTATTCTGTTAGCAGTTGTGCTCTTGTACATCTTGAGAAAAAGCTGCAAAATTGCTTCACTCAGAAATAGCATATAATACAGCCCTATATCTTAGATCCAGACATTTTATCTAACATCTGCAAATTTGAATCTAATTGTTGGAATTGTATGGGTGACACAGAAATTTACATTGCATTTTTATTGGTTTTTTTTTGTTTAATATGATTTTGTGTTCCATTTTTATAGACAATCTTGTTAATATTCTGTCTTAAATATTTTAAACCATGACTAAGGAACAAACTATTCTTATCTATTCATCAAAACAAAATTGGGTTTTGTTGTGAATTAATAAAAATACTTGAATAAAGATTATTAAGAGCTTGAAGTAAAGTGCAGGGTT
This sequence comes from Hydrophis major, assembly GCA_033807585.1. NCBI lineage: Eukaryota > Metazoa > Chordata > Lepidosauria > Squamata > Elapidae > Hydrophis > Hydrophis major. Next base: position 100,914 of record JAUCBL010000199.1, on the reverse strand, counting down.
CTGGCACTGCACTTCTGATTGGCCGATAATAGCGACATCGGATTGGTCCGTTCAGGAGAATCTGATTGGCTATTAACGAGCCTCTCCCATTGGTTAACGGAACTAGCGCTCCCTGTGTTTTCATTGGTTAAATACTCAAGAGCTTGCCTATATAAAGGGGGCTGTTGCGACCACAGAGCTGAGCTGTTACACATGTAAATAAAGAGTTTGAAGTTCACTGTTCACCGGCTCGTCTCCTCCTTAGCGCCCATGCACAGAACTTAACACTGGTGATGAAGGTGGGATGTGGAGACATCAGAGCTGACTGAACGACGAAGAACGATAACAGAGCACATGGCTGAAACGCACCAATGGCGGAACCATGTCCGGCGGCGTGATACCACCCGCTCCATTCGACCCGGCGCATGAAGACTGGGACTCATATATGGATCGTTTCCAGATGTTTCTGGAGACCAACAATTTGAAGAATGCCACTACCGGAAAGAAACGGGCGGTATTCCTAACTCATTCCGGGCCGACTGTATTCAAGATGGCCAAGGCACGAGCGAAACCAGCAGAAGTAAAGTCTATAGACTGGGACGTCCTCGAACCCCTGCACCGACTGTGCCAACGCTCGTTAGAAGGCATGAATTTTACCAAAGAAGTCAGCGGAAGGGCAAAAGTGTTGCTGATTTCATAGCGGATCTCCGGAATCTGGGAGGCCTATGTGAGTTTGCCGACCTAGAAGAAGCCCTGAGAGACCGAATAATTCTGGGATCAGATGCTCCAGGCACACAGAGTAAGCTGATGGCGAAAGGCGACATTAGGCTTAAAGATGCCATCGCTGAAGCTACTGCAGCAGAAGCAACCAGGAAGTCGGCTGCCCGAATGCGCCACACCCACGCCCTGCTTCGCCAACTCGCCAGCGAAATTTCACCCCAGTCAGAAGGACAGCCTACAACAGCCCACCACAAGGACCTCGAATCGTCATCAGAAAGCGATGAAGAAGAGGTCCACCGACTTCGGTCCGAACGAGACCAACGCCAGAGATTGCAGTACCAATGCGCTGGTTGTGGAGCAAGCCACCCCCGGTCAGAATGCAAATTCCTCGACGCGCTCTGCCATGTGTGCGGGAAAAGAGGCCATATCGGACGGGTCTGTAGAAGTAAGCTAGGACCCAGCCAGCCCTCGAGGGGGGCTAACTATCGCCAACCGACAGGAAGCCGTCCTGTAAAGCGAGAACCCGTGAACCACCAATGGAACAACCACTCCTACAGAAACAAAACCCTAAACCATTCAACGAAGCGAGAAGAGGCTCACCAAACTATCACGATCGGTCACGCCTCATCTCTTGATGCCAAGAAGATCCAAGTGAAAGTGGCCATCGAAAACCAGCCGTGCCTGATGAAAGTTGATTCAGGATCGTCCCTCTCGATGGTTTCCTGGAAGACCCTCAAGCAGCTCATCCCTACTGTCCGGCAGCAAGACCTCAGATTCCAAAGACTCATACTCAAAGACTATCAAGGAAATCGAATTCCGGTCGTTGGATCCAGCCGAGTCCGGGTATCGTTTAAGAACCGTACAGCATTCCTACCCCTGACTGTAATCGACAGGGATTGGCCTAGTTTGTTAGGCCTCCAATGGTTCGCTCCACTTGGAATTGAAGTCGCCGGCATTCACCGAACCTGCAGCAGCGACTGGGAAGAGGACCTCGTCCAAGAATTCCAAGACGTCTTTGCAGAAAAACTAGGCGAGTACAAGGGGACCGCGATATCATTTAACCTCAATCCCGAAATAGCTCCCATCCGCCTTAAGCCTCGTCGAGTTCCATTTGCCCTTAAACCAAAGATTGACGAGCAGCTTGATAAATTAATAGCCCAGGGAGTGTTAGAACCAACCGATCATTCTCCCTGGGAAACCCCAATCATGACACCCATCAAGCCGGATGGATCGATAAGAATTTGTGGGGACTACCGAGCCACCCTGAACCATGCCCTTCAACAAAACACTTACCCGGTACCAGTGGTGCAACACCTCCTCCATTCCCTGGGGGGCGGAAAAGTCTTCACTAAACTAGACTTAGCCCAGGCATACCAACAACTGCCTGTAGACAAAAAAACGGCAGAGGCCCAAACGATCGTTATGCACCGAGGTACGTTTAAATGTAACCGACTCCAGTTCGGAGTAAGCGTAGCCCCGGGAATCTTTCAAAGTTTGATGGAAAGACTATTATAAGGGATAAAAGGCGTTGTCCCATATTTTGATGATGTGTTAATCGCTGCCCCGACTCGGAAAATACTAAGGAATCACCTGGGGTTGGTTCTCCAGAGATTTAAAGACTCAGGTCTCAAAGTTAAAAAAAACAAGTGTCAACTATGTACGGATCGTGTAGAATTTTTAGGATACTTAATTGATAGTCAAGGCATTCACCCCACTGATAGCAAACTTAGGGCAATCAAAAACACCCCAAAACCCCGAAATAAGGCCGACCTCCAGGCTTTTCTAGGCCTTATCAATTTTTATAACGTTTTCCTGCCTCACAAAGCAACCGTAGCCGAACCCCTGCATCGTTTGTTGGACAAAAAAGCAACCTGGGTATGGGGACACAGAGAGGAGCAGGCGTTTCGACATGTGAAAAATTTATTGACTTCTGATGCTGTTTTGATGCAGTATAACGAGACTTTGCCTTTAACAATCACGTCTGATGCATCACCATTCGGAGTGGGCACCATTTTGAGCCACGTTTTGCCAAACGGTTGTGAAGCCCCTGTTGCCTATTTCTCAAAGATGTTATCAAATGCAGAACGCAATTACAGTCAAATTGATAAAGAGGCCCTTGCTTTTGTGTCTGCTGTTAAGAGATTTCATGAATATGTGTATGGCTGAGCCTTTACTATAGTGACTGACCACAAAACTTTGCTGGGAATAATAGCGGGAGATAGGCCAACACCTTATATATTATCTCCCAGAATGACTCGCTGGTCAGAATTCTTGGCTGCGTATAATTACAAGTTGCAACACCGCCCGGGGAAGGCCATTCCCCACACCGATGCATTGAGCCGTGCACCACTTCCAGAGACCATTGATGACCCTGCTCCGACAGTTACAACACTGCAGATCGAGACACTTCGAACACCGCCACTAACAGCCCGAGATATCGCGATTGAAACGAAACGCGACCCCATTTTAGCATGAGTCCTCAGTTGGGTCGAGCGCGGATGGCCATTGGACCAGATACCTGACAACTATGTCCCATTCAAGAATCGACAAACGGAACTATTTTCCCAGAAGGGCTGCATTATCTGGAGTGATAGAGTCATTGTCCCAGAGCGGTTACAACGAGCGATACTAAGAACCTTGCACGATGGCCACCCCGGCATCGTGCGCATGAAAGTCCTCGCACGAAGCTACGTGTGGTGGCCGGGTATCAACAAGCAGATCGAGACATGGGTAAAAGCTTGTCACAAATGCCAGGAAGTAAGCAACGCCCCTCCAAAAGCAACCCCGACTGAATGGGAAACACCGAGGGGACCATGGTCCCGTATTCATCTGGACTTTGCGGGACCTACCAAAGGACACACATTTTTATTAACGGTGGATGCCTACTCGAACTGGCTTGAAATCCATGAAATGAGAAATACAACAACCGAATCAGTCATCAGGAAACTAGACAGACAATTTGCAACACACGGATTACCAGACGTTCTGGAATCCGACAACGGGCCCCAATTTACCACGCTGTCCTTTGAACAGTACCTGGTGGACCACGGTATTCGCCATGCGCTGACTTCGCCGGCGCATCCTGTGGCCAACGGAAGGGCCGAGCGCATGGTACAATTCATCAAGAAAGCCTTGTATAAAATGGACTATGGCGATATAGAAAACAAGATTAACCAGATACTCCTTTTGCAGCATATCACTCCGCACAGCGTCACCAACAAAACTCCCGCCGAGTTATTGATGGGGCGGAAACTCCGCTCCCACCTCGACCGTCTGCACCCATCATATGAACCTGAAAAACCACACGGATCCAGCGGGAAATGCCGTAACTTCCAGGTAGGCGACGTGGTTTTCGCTAGGAACTTTTCGGGCGATCCGTTGTGGGTCGAAACAACTGTAGTCCAAGTAACCAGCCCCAGATCGTACCACGTGAGATATCGCGACGATAGAATATGGAAGCGCCATATTGATCAGCTGCGTTCAAGGCTACAGTCGGGGATCTCTGAGTCCCCTGACTTCCAAACCAAGGGGGGAGGAGATACCGAGGAAGCTGAATTTGAAACGGCAGAAAGCTTAAGCGGAAGTAATGACCGCTCAGAGGCAACACGTGAAGAAGGATCAGGGATGGGGGTGAGCTCGCCTCAAGGAGATGCCGAGAACATTAGCGGCAACGAAAATTTGAATACAGGACTGGAGGCACCCTCTTCACCAGATAATGTCCTACCCCAACAAGACTGAAGCCAAATACCGGGAGAACAACGTAAATCAAATAGACAATCAAAACAACCTGCCTACCTCAAAGACTACGTGACCGCACCCCTTAAACGAAACCCGAGGGGAAGGGCTGTTGTGAATAAATAAAAGTACTTGAATAAAGATTATTAAGAGCTTGAAGTAAAGTGCAGGGTTCTGGCCCTGCACTTCTGATTGGCCGATAATAGTGACATCGGATTGGTCTGTTCAGGAGAATCTGATTGGCTATTAACGAGCCTCTCCCATTGGTTAACGGAGCTAGTGCTCCCTGTGTTTTCATTGGTTAAATACTCAAGAGCTTGCCTATATAAAGGGGGCCGTTGCAGCCACAGAGCTGAGCTGTTACACATGTAAATAAAGAGTTTGAAGTTCAGGGGAGCTTTCTTTCGGCGATACAGCTGCGATCTTGGGGCTCTGAGATCGCAGCCGATATTTTCGCCCCTGGTCGGTCCCAATGGACCTAAACCGTCCCGTAGAAATGGGGATTGAGAAGGGTACTGTCCAAGGATCCCAGAGATATCGCAAAGTCTCTGGTTTGATCCGGGAGAAGCCCTTTTGCTGGCGGCGGAGAGGCAGCCCCCATAGCTGCTGAAGTCGGGACAGCTCCGGAAAGAAAGTGGCTGGAAAGAAGTGTGTCGGCTGGGTGAGAAATTTCTTTTGTGTTGTAAATTCGCTGAGGTTTGAAAGGGCATCCTGAACAAAGAAACCTGTGAGACTTTTTTTTTTTTTGACTAAAACTGTTTGAGTGGCGTTTTTTAAAGTGATGTCAAATTGAGGCTTGGATTTTTTTTTCTTTTTCTTACTTTTTTTTCTGGGGACTTAAGTGTGACTTTGTAGGTAACCGGATTGAATTTTCTCTTATATATATATTTTATGCTCCTTTTGAATTTTTAATTTTCTCTAGGATAGAGGCTCCCTTTAGCTGTTTTCTTTTTCTTTTTTTTTTGTATACATTATTCATTTTTTCTGGCTGGGGGGGGGAAAGAGCATTAAGAAACATTGCAACACTGCCAACTAGAGGCTTGAAAATACTTTATTTGAATTGGAAAGAATTGTAAGAAGACTCCTTCTCAAGGACATTTCAACGTGATAAGATCGAAGGAGAGCACAGCAAAATATTATTTCAGGTGTTTTCCTGGACTCTTATCAATATTTCAACACTTGAGGCTTAGCTTTGAAGCTGCTGGAGAAGAGAGTCATAATAAGAGCCTTGGATAAATAAATAAAGTGCAGTCTGCTCTTTTATATACATATGTATATATACCCCATTCGCCAGCCTTTTTGAAAATTTCAATTCTAGTAATATTCTTATTTTTGCCTTTTATTTTAAAGGGAAAGTCTCAGAGTTTTTTCTTTATTTTTCTTTTTTCTCTATATTTTTATTGGGACTTCTTTGCTTTTTCTATCTATGTTTTTGGACCACTTTGTTTTTCTTTTTTGATTATTGAGATTAAGGTGTGAAGAACCTGAAGGAATTTCTTTTTTTCTTTTGCTTTTTTTTTGCTCTTAATCAATAATATCATTTTTGGGTTTGTTTGGTTTTTTCCTTTCTATTTTTCCTTTTTTATGGTGGACTACTTTGTAATTGGATTGGGGTCAAGAAGAACCTGAAGATTTTTCTTCTTTCTTTTTTCCTTTTTCTTCTTTGGTTTTGGGTCTTTTACTATTGGATTTTTCCATTTTGGATTATAATTGACTACTCCACCAGTTGGATTAAAAGTCAAAAAGAATTTGAAGCTTTGGAGGCATTAAAATGAGCAGGAAACCAATACCAGTTGGCATTTCTACTTCTACCTCTGCTTTCCCACCAGCTGGAGGACAACGTTTAATTCAGACAATGTTGAAGCAAAATAAAGAACAAGAAATAGTAACTTTACAGATGATTATGCAAGGAATCCAAGATCTCAAGATAAAATCAGACATCATTGAACAAAGAATAGAGAAGACTGATGAAAAAGTGGAAAATATTAAACAAATGATGGGGAAGTATGAGGAGAGATTGCAAAGAATTGAGGAAGAAGGAAAACAAAGAGAGGAGAAGATTGGAAATATTGACAGTAGATTAACAGTGGTTGAACAAGAAAAAAATGGGATGTTGAGGTGGGAGATGGAAAGGTCAGAATTTTATATCAGATTTCAAAATATAGAAGAGGAAAAAGGAGAAAATTTGGCTGCGATAATGATAGAAATTTTGGCAGATGCTTTGGAAATTACAGAGGAAAAGATGATGGATGGAGTAGATGAGGTATATCGAGTTTATACAAGATATGCGATGAGAAATAAATTACCAAAGGAAGTCCATATTAGATTTACCAAAAAATCCATCAAAACACAAATATTACAAGTGGTAAGAGAGAAAACATTGAAATACAAAGGCAAAGAGATTGTGGTTTTAAAACAAATACCCAGAAGAGTGAGAGAGATGAGAAGAGAATATCAATTTCTGACCAAAATGCTACTGGAAAACGAAGTGAATTATAGATGGCTGATTCCAGAAGGATTAATGTTTACGTGGCAAGAGTAGAGACATAGAATTGATTCAATTGAGAAAGCAGAACTTTTCCATGCAGAATTTTTTGGAAGAAGAAGAGAGGAGGCAGAGAAAGAGGTCTCATTAATTGAGTTTCAAGAGGAACAACTGGAGACTGAAAAAGAGAAAGGAGCTGTCGGTGGACAGGTGGACAGTAAAGAACAGCGTGAAGTGAGATCCACGAGAGCTGTTAGACCTAAATATAAAGCATAATCATGGAAGAAAGAAAACTGATTACAATGAATATAAATGGACTTAATTCAGCTGTTAAAAGAAGGAAATTTTTTCATAAATTAGAGAAATTAAAATTTGATATAATTTGTTTACAAGAAGTTCACATTAAAAAACAACATGAACAATTGTTAGTACAGCCAAAATTGGGGGAAATATTTACTTCTTTGACTCAATGTAAAAAAAGAGGAGTGGTTTTATACATTAAAGAGGCTATCCCAGCAAAACTGATCTACACTGATGAAGATGGAAGAATATTAATGGTGGAAATAATGGACAATAATATAAAAATACTCTTGATTGCAATTTATGCTCCGAATGAAAAACAAGAAGAGTTTTATAAAAAGCTACACATGAAAATAACTGGACTGGACTATGTTAATATAATTATGATGGGAGACTTTGATGGAATTGTGGACAATTAATTGGACTATATAGCAACAACAACCAAGCAAAATAGAAAGGCTCTCCCTGAATCTTTTTTTAAAATGACAGACGAACTATCTTTAAAAGATATTTGGAGAGAAAGAAATGTTAAAGCTAAACAATATCCTTTTTATTCAAATAGACATTTATCATGGTCCAGATTAGATATGATTTGGATCTCAACAGAATTAATATCCAATATTCAAGAAACAAATATTGAAACAAGTACTTGGGCAGATCATAGCCCAATGACAATTAAATGGAAGGGACAAAAAAAAAGATCGAGATGGACATTAAATAATACTATTTTAAAGGAGAAAGATTTTATACAATGGATGGAGAAGGAATTGGCTTTTTTTTCCAGAGAAAATAAAAAAGAAGATACTTCAACGCAGAATGTTTGGGATACAATGAAGGCATATGCTAGAGGTCTGATAATAGATTATACAAGAAAAAAGAATATTAGGAAAAGGCAAGCTTCTAAGGCCTTGGAAGATGAGTATAAAAGACTTGAAAAAGAATTACAGAAAATGCCACAGAAAAAAGATATTAAATTGAAGCTGGATATAATTAAACATAAAATGGAATTAATAGAGAAAGAAGAATTGGCACAGAAAATCAGAAATTCTAAACAGAATTACTTTGAAGATGCGAATAAACCAGGTAGATGGCTAGCATATAAATTGAGAAAGGAAAAGAAATCAAGAAAAATATTGAAGTTAATAGATGATCAAGGCCAAGTTTGTTATGGTAATAAGGAGAAAAAGGAAATTATTTGAGATTTTTATGGGCAACTATATAAACAAGAGAATATTGATGAGGAAAAAGTCAAACAATATTTACAGAATGCTAATTTACCGAAGATACCTAAAGAGACTGAAGAAATGTTAGAAAGCAATATAACAATGATGGAATTAAATGAAGCATTTAAGAGACAAAACAATGGGAAAGCACCGGGTCCAGATGGGCTTCTGGCAGAATTCTATAAAACATTTCAAGAATCATTGAGTATCCCATTGTTAGAAGTCATGAATGAAGTTATGTTAAAGAAGATGATACCCAAAACATGGTCAGAGGCTTATATCACACTTATTCCAAAAGAAGAGGCTGACCCACTGCAAATTAAGAACTATAGACCAATCTCCTTATTGAATGCAGACAATAAAATCTTTGCTTCAATTTTAGCAGAAAGACTTAAAAAATATTTAAATAATTTTATTCACCCAGATCAAAATGGATTTCTGCCAAAGAGACAAATCAGAGACAATATGAGAGTAATCTTGGATACTTTGGAATACTATGAGGCTCATCCTGAAAAGCAAATGGCTTTGATATTTTTAGATGCTCAAAAGGCATTTGACAACGTGAACTGGAGATTTTTGTTTTTACTATTGGAACAGATGGGTTTTGCTAAAAAATTTATTCAAGCAATCGAAGCCATATATAATAAACAGACAGCAAAGGTAATGATGGAGGGGGAACTTACAGATTTTATTAATATAAGAAAAGGCACAAGACAAGGGTGTCCCCTATCTCCTTTGCTATTTGTGTTGACCTTTGAAGTGTTGAATAGAAATATTAGGGATGATAAAAGCATAAAAGGAATGAAAATTAAGAAGGAAAAATTTAAACTACAAGCTTTTGCTGATGATTTAGCTTTTATTCTGGAAGATCCGTTAGAAACAGCTCCAAGGTTATTGGAAAAGATAGAGACATATGGTGAGATGGCTGGTTTGAAAATAAATAAAGATAAAACAAAGATTTTGACAAAGAATATGCTATTGAGACAGAGAGAAGAATTGGCAGATCTTTTGAAAATCCAAATTACAAATAAGGTTAAGTATCTGGGGATATATTTGACAGCAAGATGTAGCACATTAAAAGAGAATAATTATATTAAACTCAAACAGCAGATAGCTACAAATTTGAAGAAGTGGGAAAACTTGCAATTGTCATTAATAGGGAGAATTTCAACAATCAAGATGAATATTTTACCCAGAATTTTATTTTTGTTCCAAACAATACCAATTAGGCTTGGAAAAGACTATTTTGAAGATTTAAATAAAATCATGTTGAAGTTTATATGGCAAGGTAAAAAAGTGAGAATAAAGCTAAAGCCTTTGCAAGACACTAGAATTAGAGGAGGTTTTGGCCTGCCTAATTGGGAATTGTATTATCAAGCTGCAAGTTTGATGTGGGTCAAAGAATGGATAACATTAAGAAAGCATAGGTTGCTGACATTAGAAGGGCATGACTTGCTGTTCGGCTGGCATGCTTTTTTATGGTATAAGGGAACTAAAACACAGGGTTATTTTAGAAGACATTATATACGGGAGTCTTTGTGGTTAAACTGGGAGAAGATAAAAAGACAATGTTATTTGAAAATTCCAGTTTGGTTATCGACTATTGAAGCATTTTCCTATCCTATAATTTATAAGAAGGAACAAACAGATATGGGGAACTCTTGGATGAAAAGGATGAACTTAAATCGATCCAAAACTTAGAGGAACAAGGTATAAGGATGAATTGGTTTTCATATGCGCAAATACATTCAAGGTATGATGAAGATTCTAAAACGGAGGGATTCTATGCTAAGCAGACTGATTTAGATAAGATCTTGATGGGTACTGATGAGAAGGTGATTTAAAAATTATATGGTTATTTACTGGGAATGAAATTAGAGGAAGAACAAGTCAAAGAAACTGTGATTATTTGGGGGAAGAATTTTGGATATGGGATTGATCTAGAGAAATGGCAAAAATTGTGGTCTCAAAATTATAAAATGACAATGTCAACAGCATATAAAGAAAACTTGTATAAGATGTTTTACAGGTGGCACTTTCCCCCGACAAGAATAGCAAGAATGTTTAAGAACAAATCTGAAAAATGCTGGAAATGTCATCAGATACCCGGCTCGTATTACCATATGTGGTGGACTTGTGAGGATGCTAGAAAATATTGGACTATAATTCGCATGTGGTTGGAAAAAATGACAAAGAAACACATAGACTTGAAACCAGATATCTTCTTATTGGCAAATTTTACCTGATATATATAGTAAAGATTTGAAGTACCTGATTGTAAATGTATTAACAGCGGCTAGGATTGTATTTGCTAAAAATTGGAAGAATGAGAAAATACCATTACAGGAAGAAATTATTAAGAAAATATTGGAATGTGCTGAGATGAGCAGATTGACATTTGAAATTAGAGAGCAAGAGTGTTGTGTCTTCGGAAATGATGCCAGGAGTCGGTGACTCAGTGTCAAGCTCTTTTATTGATGTAGGAACCGAACTCGCGCTATAGGAAAAGTTCGCGGCTTTTATTCCTTTAGCTGCGGCGGCCGCGGCCAATAGCACCACTTTGAATCTCCCGCGATTCGAATAGACCAATCGCAGAAGATTCCTAGCGAGCCAATCGGCGCGGCTCGCCTAACCAATCAGAGTGCCCCGCGCTTTGGCCAATCAAAGCGCGGGGATCTCAAGAATGCTAATGAGGGGACAGAACATCCCTCCCCTTTTGGTTTAGTCCTTACGTCGCGTAGTCCCGTAGGTAGGCGGGGCTCCGTCTTAGCCTACTGGACCTGCGCAGCTCAGTCGTAGGTTGGATCCCGGCCGGTTCGGTCGGGGTCTCTGCTTCTCCGGATGCCGTCGTGGGAACCGGCTGGTCGGTCGGGCCGGGCCGCTCTCCGTAGCTCCCTCCTGGGCTTCCCGGGTTGGTTGAGCTGCGGGTTTCGCCGCTCCTGCTCGGTCTCCCTGGGTTGGTCGAGCTGGCCTGGCTGTCTCTTCCTGGCAAGGGGTCGTGCTGGCTGCTTTCTGGTAAGTATGGTTGGTTTATTCTTCTTTGGTTTTGGTCCCCTGGGTATTCCCTCCCCCCTTGGTTTGTGTTGTGGGGGTTGGTATTGCCTGCTTGTGCGTCGGTGGTCTCTTGGGTGGTTGTCCTCGACCTTAATTGGTCGATGTGGCGTTTCCATGCTCGTCCGTCTGTTGTTTGTAGCCGGTACGAGTGTGGGCCTGTTACCCATAACGGGTCTCCCGTCAGGTTTTTTGCGTACACGGGGTCGCCTGGTGCGAAAGTTCGGTGTTTGCTGGTTGAGTCTGGGGGCTTCTCCAGGTTATACGTGGGGTGTAATCTGTCGAGTGGGGACCTTAATTTCCTCCCCATTAACAGTTCGGCTGGGCTCTTATTCGTTGTGGTATTTGGGGTTATGTGTTGGGTGAAGAGTAATTTATTTATTTTATCCTGGATCTCCCCGTGGTCTATTTTCCGGATGGTTTTCTTAGTGAATTGCACCATCTGTTCCGCCCTACCGTTCGCCGCCGGGTGCGCCAGTGCTGTCAGCGCGTGTCGGATGCCCCTTTCCGCTAGGAATTTTTCGAATTCTAGCGAGGTGAATTGGGGCCCGTTGTCGGAAATGACGACATCTGGGAGGCCGTGCGTTGCAAAGAGTTTGCCGAGTTCCTTGATCACGGCCTCCGTGGTTGTTGTTCTCATGTTGCTTACCTCCAGCCAGTTGGAGTAAGCGTCTACTGTTATAAGGAAGGTGTGTCCTTTTGTGGGCCCGGCGAAGTCTATGTGGATCCTAGACCACGGTCCCCTTGGGGTTTCCCACTCTAGGACGGGTGCTGTGGGTGGGCTTGGCCTAGTTTCCTGGCATCGTTGGCACTTTGCTACCCATGTCTCAATCTGTTTGTCCATCCCTGGCCACCAAGCATAACTTCTGGCCAGGGCTTTAGTCCTAACGATGCCAGGGTGCCCCTTGTGTAATAGTTCCAGAACCTTCCCTTGTAGTTTTTCTGGAATGACCACCCTATCCCCCCATAGTATGCACCCTTTTAATAACGAGAGTTCCGTTTGCCGGTTCCGGAATGTTTTGACGGACTCGTCGTTGTCCCTTTCCGGCCACCCTTTCTCTACTCAATGCAACACCCGCGCCAGAAGTTTGTCTTTATTAGTCTCTCGGGCAATGTCTGACGCGGTTATGGGTAGGTTGGGTAGAGTCTCTATACTGAGGGTGGTCGTCGTGGGTGCTGGGTCGGTGTCAGGTTCCGGTAGCAGCGAGCGGCTTAAGGCGTCTGCATGGGAGATCGTCTTACCCGGTCTGTGTATGAGTCCGTAGTTGTAGGCCGCCAGGAACTCGGACCACCTTGTCATTCGGGGAGACAGAATGTTCGGGGTGGCCCGGTTCCCTGCAAGGATTCCCAGCAGCAGCTTGTGGTCGGTTATGATGGTGAATGTCCGGCCGTAGAGGTACTCGTGGAATCTTTTTACTGCGGCAACGATAGCCAGAGCCTCTTTGTCCAGCTGGCTGTAGTTCCACTCCGGTTTGGTGAGGGTCCTTGAAAAGAACGCGATGGGTGCTTCTTTTCCATCGGGGAGGGTATGGCTGAGGACAGCGCCGACGCCGAAGGGTGATGCGTCGCATGTGACAGCCAGAGGTAGGGTCTCGTTGTACTGTATAAGGACGGCGTCCGAAGTGAGGAGGTCCTTTGTTCTCTGGAAGGCGGCTTGCTCGCGTTTCCCCCAAGTCCAGGTCGCCGCCTTGTCCAGGAGCCTATGCAAAGGCTCCGCCACCGTCGCCTTTTGGGGCAGGAAAACGTTGTAAAAGTTAAGTAGCCTCAGGAATGCCTGTAGCTCCGTCTTCGACTTGGGTGTGGGGGCTTCTTTGATGGCCTTGATTTTTTGGTTTGTGGGGTGAATGCCATGACGGTCTAGGAGATATCCTAGGAATTCAACCCGTTCCGTGTATAATTGGCATTTCTCCCTCTTTACCTTGAGCCCGGTCTCTTTGAATTTGGTTAGGACCTCCCTTAGGCGACCCTCTAGTTTGGCTTGGTTGGTTGCCAACACTAAGACGTCGTCGAAGTAAGGTACCACCCCCTTGATGCCTTGTAATAGTCTTTCCATTAGGCTTTGGAATATTCCCGGTGCCACGCTGACTCCGAATTGGAGCCAGTTGCATTTAAATGCTCCCCGGTGGGTGACTATGGTTTGCGCTTCTGCCGTTTCCTCGTCGACTGGCAACTGTTGGTATGCCTGGGCAAGGTTGAGTTTGGCGAAAACCTTGCCCCCTCCCAGTGAATGCAGTAGGTGTTGCACTACTGGGACGGGGTAGGCGCTTTGTTGCAACGCGCCATTTAGGGTGGCCTTATAGTCCCCACAGATCCTCACCGACCCATCGGGCTTGATCGGGGTGACTATAGGGGTCTCCCACCGGGCGTGGTCTATTGGTTGTAGGACCCCTTGCTTGACGAGCTTGTCAATTTGCTCGTCTATCTTGGGTTTAAGTGCGAATGGCACCCACCTTGGTTTCAGGCGTTTTGGGGGGACGTTTGGGTCTAGGCTGAATGATATAAGGGGCCCTCGGTACTTGCCTAGGTTTCCGTCGAAGACCTCTTGGAATTCCCAGGCCAGTTGTTGCTCCCAGCTGTCGTCTGTGACGTGGTCGATTCCCGTAACTGCGATGCCGAGCAGGGAGAACCATTGCAGTCCCAGTAGGCTTGGGCGGTCGCGATCGATGATTGTCAGGGGAAGCCTTTTGGTGCGCCCTTTGTATGTTACGTTGAACTGTCTGGTTCCGACTACCGGGATGCGGTTTCCCTGGTAGTCCTTTACGATTAGTCTCTGGCTGTCTAGGCCTTTCCTTTGGATGGTAGGCACCAAGCGCTTTATTTCTTGCCATGCTATCATGGAGAGGTAGGACCCGGAGACCACCTCCATTTTGCATGGCTCGCCCTCGATGCCTACCTCCACGTAGACCTTCCGTGCATCATTGGTTGTGGTGTGGCCGATGGTGACCGTCTGATGGGTCTCCTCTCTTCGCTGGGTCTCGCCGCCTCGTAGGGATCGTCCGTTCCGGTCCCATCTATTGTCAGAGGGGCGATCTCTGGTCCGGGGTGGTGTGCTCTCTCTCCTCCGTTCGCTCTGGTCCCATCGGGGTGGGCTGCAGTTCTTTTTGAGGCGGCAGACGCGGGCGATGTGTCTCTTCTTGTCACAATGCCGGCAGATCGACTCGAAAAACCGGCATTCGGACCTGGGGTGGTCGCCTTCGCGACCGGCACAGTTGGTCCTCGACTTACGACCCCGCCGGTTCCGTGGGTCACGGCCTGCCTGGAGGCGATGAATTTCCTCCTCGTCATCGGAAGTGCCCGATGCCGAGTGGAAATCGCCCTGGTGGGTGGTCGTCTCGGGTTGGGCCTCGGCCAACCTTGCAGGGTGGTTGTTCCCCCTGCGGTCCCCAGTGTTCGGTCGGCGCATGCGGTCGGCGGATGTTCGGGTCACTTCGGCGGCTGCGGCGGTGGTGAGGGTATCTGCAAGGTTGATGTTGCCCTTGGCCATCAGCCGACTCTGGAGGACGGGGTCCCACAGGCCGAGCACGATTCGGTCTCGCAGGGCGTCGTTCAGGTTGTCGAATTCGCACAGCCCCCCTAGGCGCCGTAGCTCGGCGACGAAGTCGCTGAAACTCTCATCCGACCGTTGGTCCCGACGGTAGAACTCATTGCGTCGGATTAGGATGGGTACCTCTGGAGTGTAGTGCCGCCGAAGTATTGGTTCGAGGACGTCCCAGTCCATCGCGGTCGCGTCGGCGGGTTTGGCAAGTGCCTTGGCCATCTTAAATACCTCAGTCCCGCAGTGGGTCAGGAAGACGGCTCGCTTCATGGGGCCGGTGGCGTCCTTCAGGTCGCTGCACTCGAGGAACATGTGGAATCGGTTGGAATACGATTGCCAGTCCTCGCTGGCGGGGTTGAAGGGTGCGGGGGGTGCGATTTTTGCCATCGTGGAGATTCGTCTGGCTTCCGTCGGACACGTGGTTCTGTTCAGGATCTGGATCCCACCTTCGTCGCCAGTGTTGTGTCTTCGGAAATGATGCCAGGAGTCGGTGACTTAGTATCAAGCTCTTTTATTGATGTAGGAACCGAACTCGCGCTACAGGAAAAGTTCGTGGCTTTTATTCCTTTAGCCGCCGCGGCCGCGGCCAATGGCACCGCTTTGAATCTCCCGCGATTTGAATAGACCAATCGCGGGAGATTCCTAGCGAGCCAATCGGCGCGGCTCGCCTAACCAATCAGAGTGCCCCGCGCTTTGGCCAATCAAAGCGCGGGGATCTCAAGAATGCTAATGAGGGGACAGAACAAAGAGGATAAACAATTTTATGAAATTTGGGATCTTTTTTATCAATGGCTAGATGATAGAATACCATAATAGAATATTTAGAATGCTAGACAGTAAGGAATATCTTTATTTTGCTATTTTGCTATTATTTGGTTATTTGACATTATATTTATAAAGGGTTTTTTAGGATTGATTTGATATGATTATATGATTTGTTATAGAATAAACTGGTTTAAAGTATTCTTAGCTCATAAAGCATGAATGATTAAAAATATAGTCAAAAACTTCTTTTTTTAATGATATTAGGAAATATAAGTTTGGATTGACAATATGAGTTGTTATGTAACATAATTGTAATTGAGACTATAGAATGAATGCACAAAAATGATGAACCAACTGACACACTGGATGTACATATGAGAGTTGATGTTTTTATGTTTTGTTTGTCTTGTTTGTTTGTAGAAAATTAATAAAATCTTTTTCAAAAAAAAAAAAAAGAGTTTGAAGTTCACTGTTCACTGGCTCGTCTCCTCCTTAGCGCCCATGCACAGAACTTAACAGGTTTGTCAATAAGTAATATTTTGGAGTTGATCTGGACCACATTATAACACAGCATTCTCAGGGCTGCCAACCTTGAGTGATAGTTCGGAGTGAGACACTGCGAGGGAGCGGAGCGACCGAGCCCGAGGGAGCGAAACGACCGAGGGGGGGATGGTGTGGAAGGGGGGTGTCCCCCCTTCCACGGTAGGGAGCTTTGACAATTTTACATTTTAAATGGTGCAATCTGATGCATACTTTAGTCATGATTTGGACATATACATACATACATACATGCAAGCAGCACCAATGTACTTGAACCGGATTTGTAAGATATTAATAATGCAGTTCACTGACCATGAATAATTGAAGTTCCTGACTTGTAACCGCAGTATTCTACCTCAACTGACTTTATTAGCTTAGTGATGTACTATAGACCACTATAGGATGAATTCAATGTGCAACAAAAAGACAAAAACCCGAAACAACTACAGAGATAATGCAAATACATCAATGGGTATTCTTCTTTCTGTATCAAATACCATACTACATGCCAATATCAAATGCTATAGTCTCAGTCTTTAATTATATACTAACTTGTTGACTGAAATAGGGGTTCATAATTTCAGACATGTATAAACTAAACATTTAATCAAATAATGAGTGCTTCATATAAATATACATATTGTTAACTGTAAAACTCATCTACTGTATTCTGAAGCTTGAGCACAGTGAGGAAACAGTATATTATTTATTGGGTAAGTTTAGATTCTGAACTTAATGGTCTTACTGCTCTTTGGATGGTAAATTGTGTTAAGATTAGAATATGTTCTAGTTGAGTCAGGGCTATCCCAATTTGGGGCTGAGAAGCCTACTGGCATCAAAAAAAGTCCTTATTGAGTCCTTATCTAAGGGTTTGAAAATATGATAATAATGTAGTACAGTCCTGTTGATCTGGTGCATGGAGACCTAGGATTTAAACTCAAAGGAGAAAGAGGAAAAAGTGATTCCTTCATCCACTGCCAGAGATGTAATCCTGTCAGTCCTCCAACCTTTCTATTAAGTATTTTGCAAAAAAGCTGCCCAGCCCCTTTATAGATCAGCCTGGCGTGCTTCTCGCCTTGCTGGTTTGGGAAGACTCTTTTGGATCAGCTAAAAGAGAGCATAAGGCGTGTAAAGGGGTGGTAATAATAATTATAATAATAATAAAATTTAAAATAATAATAATTTTATTCAGAGTTGTGTTGGATCTCTTTTTTTTGGGGGGGGGGGGTTGTCCCATTCTTTCTTGGTGTTCTTTCTGTCCTTTTTGCTTTTTTAAATGGTCTTTCTCCCCTGGGTCAGAAATCCAGCCAGAGAAAATAAAGAAACATCACCAAAGATTTAAACACCAAAGGGTTAAATGGAAGCCACTCCGTTGGCTTTGCTTACCATTGTTATTACTGGCCGAGGCTGTAAAGAGGCTTTGCCAGCCCCCTCGTGTCCTTCTTTGGAAAGCCTAGGGCAGCTGGCTTGTCCCAGAGGACATTGCAGAGAGGGAGAGGGCGGGGCAAAGTGGCTGCGAGCACCCCGGGCGGCGAAGAAGCCTCCTGCTCTTCGCTTTCCTGAAGCGATAATGATCGGCATCGTGACAGTTACGGGACGCCGGCAGAAGGATTAAGGCGGGAAAAGGTGGGGTGGCTGGGCAGGGCGGGGTGGCTGGGCAGGGCAGGGCGGCGCTGGGAGCTCATCCTTCTCCTAAGCTAAGGGGAATATTCGGAATATAATCAGAGAATGTAGGGATATTTTTGTACATTCCATGATTTTGGGGGTTTAGCGTGAGATTTTGTTTATCAGAGTGAGACAGTCAAAATTGATTGAATTGCGTGAGTCTCACGCTGATTGCGTGAGAGTTGGCAGCCCTGCATTCTTCATGACTTTTTCAGATCACTGCTGGAATTCCTTCAGAGGCTCTGATTGATAAAAGGAGATCCCCCTTTTTCCACCCATTGCTCCCCAAAGAAGGATTCCACTTTTCAGCAATTGTCCAGCTGCTCCTCCATTTCAGATGGACCCTGATTGGCCTCTTTGCTTCAGACACAGAAAATGGAGATAATTTCATGAGGACTTTCCCTCTGAAGCTTCTCAGGAATGGAATTTGTGTGGTTATATCAGAACGATTCACAACAACTGGACAAACAGCACCCCTCAGGGAGGCCCTCTCTCAGTGGAGACAAATCAATGTCTTTGTCCACTTCATAGAATCTTTTTCCATCTGGAACAGAATTCTTCCTTTCCTTATGCATTTGCCAGGACCCATTGAAGGGAAAGTCTGGATCCTCACAAATTTTGCACTGTATACAATAAAGAAGCACATACCTCTCAAATACATCCATAGTATTTTGAGTTTTGGTTGTCTAATTAAAAAAAAGGCCAACAGATGCTGCCTTTGAACCCCATTTCTTTGTGGAAGATCCATTTCAAGATCATTATTTCCGCTGTTCCCTTTCCAAGCACGTCTTTTCTGTCAAAGGCCGCAGAAGATGCACCCAGAAAGCCCCACTGGAGACCCAGGAGAAAAGGAACAGGAAACAGATCATAAATGAACCTCATCACTACAGTATCATGAAGACTCTGGCCCAGGCCATGGATGCCGCTTATTCCTCCAGATCGAGGAGGGGAAGGAAGGAGGGAGAAAAGAGGTTGGGGGCTCCGAGGCTGCAGCCGTGGCAGGTATGGGGGGGTCCTGATAGGGATCCATTAATCTGAGATCCTTTTGGAGAAGGAACCCAAAGGAGAAGGAGGGGAACATCTCAACCTTCTTGTGCTGCAAAAGGTCAAGAGATTTGCACCATCTAATTGCTCCTGTCTGACGCTCCAGAAAAACAGGGAGCAGATCTGAAGTTTCTGTCTAGCCTCTGTTGGAAGAAATCTCCTTCTGGGTTCAGTTCCAAGTGGGGAAGAAAGACGCTGGAAACATGGTGACTGCTTGGAAGATGGTTTAATGGTGGACAGGAGCACATGCTTTGGTTGAGGAAAGAAGGGCTGAGATGCTGAGAGTGCAATTGTTTGATGCCCTCTGTTGAGATTTGAATTTGAGCTTGTATTCTGATCGATTGTCAGGCTCCCATGGGGCCATGCAGGGCCAACTCTGTGGGCTATCCTGAGTCCCAGGCTTGGTTGAGCCTGGCTGGATGATGGTGATGGCTTTGGGCAATTCCTATATAGCTTTACCTGGAGTAGATCTTTGTTATGTAAAATAAACTGGCCTAGGCCAGAGTAATGGTCCATTAGCAAAGGTGGGAGGGGGGCGGATTTTCAGCCTCTCTGAGTTTCTACTTTTCTTTTTAGGGGAAATATATTCTCCCTTTTTAGTATATCCTAAAATATTTCATTTTCCTAGGAGAGGGGAGGGTTTTAACTACTCCCAACACCTCTTTCAGTCCTTGGAAGAGTCTTGAATCTTCCCTTGTCCAACTGAGAGATTTTGTAAGTTGGAGAAGCTGCTCTCATAATCTCCTCCTCGTCTTCTCTCAAGACTCAGTTTCAGGTTGCAGTCAAGTACGATTTTGAGATTGTTTTCTTCAACATGTATTTATTTACACATAACTCAAGATGGAGATAACTCCAACACAGCTTCCTCCTTCATCCAGTGCACTTTAAGTACAGTCAGAGACCAACAGTACAATTAATAACAATAATAATAATGGAGAAAAATAAAAAAAAACGACAGTCAATGGGCAGTTGGAGTCTGCCTAATGCTGAGTCATGGGTGAATATGTGGCAATATAAATGTCCTAAATAAATAAATACATCATTTTGCATTACAGCAGAACAGAATTTGGCCCCATTCAGAGAAACTCCTTCCTACTGATCTGATAACTGCAGTTGCACGTAAAAGAGTTCCGTATTTCCCAGATATTTTATTAGGAGAGGCATCACAAAGTGAATCCCTGAGTCCTGATAGGAGATGCCGCATAGCAGGCTGTGAACTCACTGGTGGGATTCAAATTGTTTTACTACTGGTTCTGTGGGCATGGCTTGAATTTGTGGGCATGGCTTGGTGGTCACGTGAGCAGATGGGCGTGGCTTTGTGGCCACGTGACTGAGTGGGCTTGGCCAGGTGGCCATGTGACTGGCAAACCAAATACAATTGGTCCTCGCTTAATGGCTGGTTACATAGCAAGTGTTCTAATTTATGACTGATCTCCCCAGAGCTACTTGTCCTGTTTCTGGAGTTTTGACAACCATAAACACACACACACAAACACACACGCACACACACTCACTCACACACAGAGAGAGAAAGCTTTCTAACCCTGCTATTCTTTGATTCTGTAAGGATCTCCTGCTGGAGCAGGGGGTTGGACTAGATGACCTCCGAGATTCGTTGCATGCCAGCCCTAGATTGTTGTGTTGCTTCAAAGAGTCTTCTGAAGCCAGGGTTTGTGTCCTTCCTTCCTCTCCTTTTTTTCTCTCTCTCTCCCTCCCTCCTTCCATGTATTTATCTATCCATCCATATATCTCATTCACTTTCTCCATTCTCCCTCTCTTTCTTTCTCTCTTTCTCTCCCTCTTTCTTTCTTGCTCTTTCTTTCTTTCTTCTCTTGTCCCCCCCCCCGCTCTATCTTTCTCTCTCTCTCTCTCTCTCTCTCTCTCTCACACACACACACACACACACAGAGTGGGGGAGAGAGAGGGGAAGATAGGGACCCGGCCTCTTCGCTATCCCCCACCGTCCCCCTTCCCTTCTCAGGCCAGGTGAGGGAGGGGAGGAGCAGGGCCAGCTGCTTCAGGCAAGGTGAAGAGGCGTCAACCAAGCATGGGAGTGTAGAAGCCTGGGAATGGCGGCTCCTGGCTCAGCTGGCCTGAGGGGCTCCTGCAGGCATATCATGACAAGGGGGGCGAGAAGACCCAGGACAACCGTGCACCCACCTGCTGGCTGTCCAGGCTGTGCTAGGCTGGAGGAGGCACATCCACCGGGAGAAGGAAGAAAACGTAATCTGGGAGGGCAGGCAGGCAGGCAGATGTCCCAGGGCTGCTCCACATGCGCACTGCATCAGTAGCACACGCACGGCTACACACACAGTGCGCATGTGCAACAGACCTGGGACATCTGCCCGATCTGCACCACAGCCACCACGTGGTAGGGAAAGCTAGGAGAGCGACTGGGACAAGCAGGTGACCCGGTTCGGGGGTGTGGCCAACCAGGGGTGACCACCGGTTCATCCAAGCCAGTGAGAACCAGTTGAATACCACCTCTGCGTGAGCTGCAGTTCGAGTGGCGCCTTGTCCTCAGGGGCCCAGTCTCAGCCCAGGCGCTCTTTCTTTGTATTGGCCCCCTGAAACGGCTCTGGGAACTCCGTTGCAGCTCTCGGAGGTTAATTCCCTTTGGACTCTTGGCAGGGTAATTCAATATAAATATCTCATAGCTCTAAACACTGCTCAAATAAACATTCTTGGGCAGAGCAGCCCCATCTTGTTGGATTTCCAGATCTTTGAGACCTTGTTTGAGTTCACTAAGTGCACTAACTCATCCCCCATCCTTAAAAGACCTTTCCTGCAGAAGCCACGGGGGCTGAGTACCAATGAGTAGTTGTGTGTTCATTTTCCCCACAACAACAACCCTGTGAGTTGAGTTGGGCTGAGAGACTGGCCCCAAATCCACCAAGGTGGGACTTGAACTCACAGCCTCTTGCTTTCTTCTTCGGGGGCTTAATCAGTAGACCAAACTGGCTCCCTTACATACTTATCAAGCTTGGCACAATCCTTCATCCACTGCATCATTAATGTTCTTGTATGAGATACTATAATTTATCAAATTCTAAAACCCAGATAGTTTTCTATTGCTTTTTAGTCATACAGTTGTTTCTAGGAGGAAATCATAGATATTTTTCTGGAAAGTTGGTAATGATTAAATAACATAAAAGTATATTTGCCTGAGAATTGTTATAAATCTTGTATAATAGTTATTTATCAACCCTATTATATTAATGACAACAGAGAAAAATTGATGACTTAATGACAAAATGTTGTATCTTCCCACTTTCATGACAATGATTAAAAAAACTGAAGATTATTTGAGTACCATTTTTAAATCAGTTTTTATCCACTTAATTATCATACCATCCAGCCCTCACTTAACTGGGTTTCTGATCACATCACAAAATTGTTTATTACTCTTTCCTGAGATCGAGTTATATCAGCAGTATTTCCATAATGTATTTGGGAAATGAAATAATATGTGAGGATGGCTTGCATAGAGCCATAAATTATATCCCCCCTGTTAGGTCTGGAGCATGGGTGCGAATGATGGAGACGAGCCGGTAGAACAGTGAACTTCAAACTCTTTATTTACATATTGTGACAGCTCAAACTCGAGGGCTGCTATAGCCTTCCTTATATAGGCAACTTATTAACTATTCAATCAATAGCAAACCTGGAGCACTAGCTCCGTTAACCAATGGGAAAGGCCTGTTAATGGCCAATCAGATGCTCCTGAACGGACCAATCCGATCCTGCCATTAACAGCCAATCAGAAGTGCAGGGCCAGAACCCTGCACTTGACTTCAAGCTCAAGATAACTTTATTGGTATTATTCATTCACAACACCCCCCTTTCCCACAACCCATTTAGAAAGGGCAGTGATAGGAGGGAATGACTTTTGGGGGGGTGGAGGAGAGATTCTGCCTGGGGATGAACCAGATAAGAGGAGGACACCTACAGCTGCATAAAAAAAAGGGTCGGTGGGAGATTTGTACTTTCTGGCTCCCCAAATCCTGTCAGTGCAGTATTACAGCGAAGTGGGCCTAGCTCAGGTTTCCTGTCTGGGCCTCCTGGGAGAGGATCACCCTGACAATTTTCTTCTTGACAAATCCGTGTTTCTGATAACCAGCCTGTTGCTTTCAGGGAGTTCATAAATCTCCTTTTTTCTGTTGTTCAACTATATTTTGTCAAAATGTCAAAATATGATCGACAAATTTTTGTGAACTTTTTCCCTTCACTTGTAAGATAGTGGTAACACCCATTTTCCTAATGAAGCATGTGTGTAAATTAGACAACTACAGAGTCCTGATAGGAGATGCAGCATAGCAGGCCTTGAGCTGCAGTTCTAGTGGCCCCTTGTCCTCAGGGCCCCAGTCTCAGCTCAGGCGCTCTTCCTTTGTATCGGCCCCCTGAAATGGCTCTGGGAACTCCGTTGCAGCTCTCGGAGGTTAATTCCCTTTAGACTTTTGGCAGGGTTATTTGATATAAATATCTTGTTGCTCTAAAGGCTGCTCAAATAAACACTCTTGGGAAGAGCAGCCCCATCTTGTTGCATTTCCAGATATTTGAAACCTTGTTTGAGTTCACTCAGTGCACTAACTCATCCCCCATCCTTAAAAGCCCTTCCCTGCAGAAGCCACGGGGGCTGAGTACCAATGAGTAGTTGTGTGTTCATTTTCCCTACAACAACAACCCTGTGAGTTGAGTTGGGCTGAGAGACTGGCCCCAAATCCCCCACCCTGCTTCATGACCAAGGCGGGACTTGAACTCACAGCCTCTTGTTTTCTACTTCGGACGCTTAATTAGTAGAGAAAACTCCCTCATATACTTATCAAGCTTGGTACAATCCTTCATCCAGTGCATCATTAATGTTCTCATATAAGATACTATAATTTATCAAATCCTAAAACCCAGATAGTTTTCGACTGCTTTTTAGTCATACAGTTGTTTCTAGGAGGAAATCATAAATATTTTTCTGGAAAGTTGGTAATGTTTAAATAACATAAAAGTATATTTGCCTGAGAATTGTTATAAATTGTTATAAATTGTATTATAGCAATTTATCAACCCTATTATATTAATGACAACATAGAAAAATTGATGACTTAAAGACAAAATGTTGTATCTTCCCACTTTCATGACATAGATTAAAAAAAACTAAAGATTTGAGTACCATTTTTAAATCAGTTTTTATCCACTTAATTATCATACCATCCACCCCTCACTAAACTGGGTTTCTGATCACATCACAAAATTGTTTGTTACTCTTTCCTGAAATCAAGTTATATCAGCAGTATTTCCATAATGTATTTCGGAAATGAAATAATATGTGAGGATGACTTGCATAGAGCACATAAGTTATATCCCCCCCTTTCCCACAACCCATTTAGAAAGGGCAGTGATAGGAGGGAATGACTTTTGGGGGGGTGAAGGAGAGATTCTGCCTGGGGAAGAACCAGATAAGAGGAGGAAACCTACAGCTGCATTAAAAAAGGGTCAGTGGGAGATTTGTACTTTCTGGCTCCCCAAATCTTGTCAGTGCAGCATTATGATCGACAAATTTTTGTGAACTTTTTCCCTTCACTTGTAAGATAGTGGTAACACCCATTTTCCTAATGAAGCATGTCTGTAAATTAGACAACTACAGAAGAAAGATTAAATATTGAAAAAGCGCCTGGGATAAGAAATAAAGTTTGCTGCTTTTAAAATTGCTACATGTTCCCATTCTAGTTCCATCCTTTCCTGGAGAAGAATGAGTTTGTCAATATTTTAGACCTTAAACTCTACATGGACCCAAATGGAGAGATAGCAGCAGATGTGTTCATTTCGGGCTTCTTGGTTCTTCCCAGGGATGATCCCAGGAGAGAGACTGTGGCGTATTTTGTAAGACAGAGACTTTATATCATAAAAAATGTTCTTTCACGGCTAAAGTTGCTCAACAAGGTAGGAGAAAGTTTGGTGTCTTCTCTCCATTTTCCAAAGCCTGAGGTCCCATTTCAAGAGGGCTGATGCTATTCCCCAAAGGTGGTTGACCTTCAGCGAGAACTGAATCTGGGCAGTAGAAACCGGATTTTTTCCCTTCGGCTGCTTGGGAGGCTTCCATATTGTTCCATTTTGTGGACCCCGTATGTTATGAACTAATAAAATGCTTAAATAAAGTTTTATCAAACATTTAGAAAATAGCAGTGTTCTAATCCTGCACTTCTGATTGGCCGATAATAGCGATATCGGACTGGTCCGTTCAGGAGAATCTGATTGGCTGTTAACAAGCCACTCTCATTGGTTAAAGGGGTTAACACTACATGTTTCTCATTGGTTACTAGATCAGCAGCTTGCCTATAAAAAGGCTGCTGCTGCCCTAGGTTTTTGCTCTGTTCAGAATGATTAATAAAGAGTTGAAGTTCACTGTTCACTGTCTCGTCTCTGTTCCTTGCGCCCATGCGCAGAACTTAACACTGGCGACGAGAGTGGGATGTGGAGACGTCAGAGCTGACTAAACACTACAGAGCACCAAACAGAACACGTGGCTGAAGGCACATCAATGGCGGAAACCATGTCCAGCGGCACCATACCACCCGCTCCATTCGACCCGGCACAAGAACACTGGGACTTATACATGGACCGGTTCCAAATGTTTCTGGAGACCAACAACTTGAAGGATGCCACTACTGGAAAAAAGTGAGTGGCATTCCTGACTCACTGCAGACCTGCCATTTTTGAGATGGCTAAGGCACTGGCAAAACCGGCTGAGGTGAAATCCATGGACTGGGACATCCTTGAGCCCCTCCTACGGGCCCACTATGCACCTACCGTACCAACGCTTGTCCGAAGACATGAATTTTACCAGAGAGACCAGCGGAAAGGAGAAAACGTTGCAGATTTCATCGCGGATCTCCGGAACCTGGGAGGCCTCTGCAGGTTCGCTGACCTCGAAGAAGCTCAAAGAGACCGAATAGTTCTGGGTTTAGATGTACCTCACGTGCAAAGTAAGCTGATGGCAAAAGGCGACATCAGCCTTGCAGATACCATCGCTGACGCTACTGTAGCAGAAGCAACCAGGAAGTCGGCTGCCCGAATGCGCCGCACCAACGCCCTGCTCCGCCAACTCGCCGGCGAAACCTCACCTCGCCAAGAGGGACATACAATGGCAACCCACCACGAGGACCTCGAATCGTCATCAGAAAGTGATGAGGAAGAGGTCAACCAGCTCCCGTCTGAACGAGACCAATGCCACCAGCGTAACCAGAGACTGCAGCATCAATGCGCAGGTTGTGGGGCAAACCACCCACGATCAGACTGCAAATTCCTCGATGTGCTCTGCCATATTTGTGGGAAGAGAGGCCACATCGGGAAGGTCTGTAGAAGCAAGCAAGGATCCAGCCCATTTCAGAGGGGGACCAACTACTGCCAAAACACAGGAAATCGTCCTGTGAGTCGGGAACATTTGAACCACCAATGGAACAACCACTCCTTCAGAAATAAACCAAATAAACCAGAAATAAGCCAATTCAACGAAACGAGAAGTGGCACACCAAACCATTACAATTGGTCACGCCTCATTATTAGATGCAAAGAAGATCCCAGTGAAGGTCACCATCGAAAACCAGCCCTGCGTGATGGAAGTCAATTCAGGATCGTCCCTCTCGATGGTTTCCTGGAAGACCCTTAAACAATTAATCCCTGCCGTCCGGCGACAAGACCTCAGAACCCAAAGAATCATACTCAAGGATTATCAGGGAAACCGAATTCCGGTCAGTGGATCCAGCCTAGTCCAGGTCTCATTCAAAAATCATACTGCATCTTTACCATTGACCGTTGTTGACCGTGATCGGCCTAGCTTGTTAGGCCTTCAATGGTTCGCTCCACTTGGGATCGAGGTAGCCGGCATTCACCAAACCAGCAGCGACGACTGGGAGGAGGCCCTCGTCCAGGAATTCCAGGACATCTTTGCAGACAAACTAGGCGAGTACAAGGGGACCCCGATATCATTTAACCTTAACCCTGAAGTAGCCCCCATCCACCTTAAGCCTCGTCGAGTACCTTTTGCCCTTAAACCAAAGATTGATGAGCAACTTGATAAATTAACAGCCCAGGGTGTTTTAGAACCAACAGAATATGCTCCTTGGGAAACCCCAATCGTAACACCCATCAAACCGGATGGATCGTTAAGGATTTGTGGGGACTAACGTGCCACCCTGAATCACGCCCTTCAACAGAATGCTTTCCCGGTGCCGGTGGTACAACACCTCCTCCATTCCCTGGGGGGCGGAAAAGTCTTCGCTAAATTGGATTTAGCACAGGTGTACCAACAACTGCCTGTAGATAAAAAAACAGCAGAGGCACAAACGATCGTTACGCACCGAGGCGCCTTTAAGTGCAACCGACTCCAATTTGGAGTTAGCGTAGCCCCAGGGATTTTTCAGAGTTTGATGGAGAGACTCTTACAGGGGATAAAAGGGGTTGTACCATACTTTGATGACGTTTTAATTGCTGCCCCGAATAGAGAAATACTAAAGGAGCGTCTTAAACTGGTTCTCCAGAAATGTAAATACTCCAGCCTTAAGGTTAAAAAAAACAAATGTCAACTGTGTACAGATAAAGTAGAGTTCCTGGGGTACCTAATCGATAAACAAGGCATTCACCCCACCAAGAGCAAACTAAAAGCAATCAAGAACGCCCCAAGACCCAGAAATAAGACTGATCTCCAAGCTTTCCTGGGGCTCATAAATTTTTACAACATCTTCCTGCCCCACAAAGCGACCGTAGCTGAGCCCCTACATAGGCTTCTCGACAAAAAAGCAACCTGGGTCTGGGGGCACCGAGAGGAGCACGTGTTCCGACAAGTGAAAAACTTATTAACCTCAGATGCTGTTTTAATGCAGTATAACGAGACTTTGCCTTTAACAATTACATGTGACGCGTCACCATTTGGAGTAGGAGCCATTTTGAGCCATGTGTTACCAAACGGTAGTGAAGCCCCTATTGCCTATTTTTCAAGGACTCTATCAAAGGCTGAACGTAACTATAGTCAAATCGATAAAGAGGCTCTTGCTGTTGTATCTGCTGTGAAATGGTTTCATGAATATGTATATGGATGAGTTTTTACTATTGTTACAGACCACAAACCTTTGCTGGGGATTATAGCGGGAGACAAGCCAACCCCCTATATATTATCACCTAGAATGACTCGCTGGTCGGAGTTTTTGGCTGCGTACAATTATAGGCTGCAACACCACCTGGGGAAAGCCATTCCCCTGAGCCGTGCACCACTTCCGGAAACCGTCGACGACCCAGCTCCAACCCATACAACACTCCAGATTGAAACGCTACATTCACCGCCGCTAACAGCTAGAGACATTGCAATCGAAACAAAATGCGATCCTATCTTAACGCGAGTTCTTAGCTGGGTCGAACGGGGATGGCCAGTAGATCAAACCCCTGATGACTTCACCCCCTTCAAGAACCGGCAAACAGAACTTTTTTCGCAAAAAGGCTGCATCCTATGGGGGGATAGAGTCGTCGTCCCAGAGCGGTTACAAAGAACAGTATTAAAGACACTGCATGAGGGTCACCCCGGCATCGTGCGTATGAAAGCGCTTGCACGAAGCTACGCGTGGTGGCCGGGCATCAACAAACAGATCAAAGCCTGGGTAAAGACTTGTTTAAAGTGCCAGGAAGTTAGCAATGCCCCACCTAAAGCAACTCCAACAGAATGGGAAACACCCCGGGGACCGTGGTCCCGCATCCACATTGACTTTGCGGGACCTACTAAGGGACATACGTTCCTCCTAACAGTGGATGCCTGTTCAAACTGGCTCAAGATCCACAAAATGAAGAGTACTAGAACCGAGTCCATCATCCAGAAGTTGAACAGGCTATTCGCGACGCATGGACTGCCAGACGTTCTGGTATCCGACAACGGACCCCAGTTTACCGCTCTACCCTTTGAACAATACTTAGCAGACCGGGGTATTCGCCATGCGCTAACTTCGCCAGCGCACCCTGTGGCTAATGGAAGAGCTGAGCGCATGGTACAATTTGTTAAAAAAACCCTCTACAAAATGGACTATGGGGACATTGAAGATAAGATAAACAGAATACTCCTTCTCCAACACATCACTCCACACAGCATCACCAACAAAACTCCAGCTGAACTATTAATGGGACGCAAACTCCGTTCCCACCTCGACCGGCTTCACCCGTCTTACGAGCCAAAGAAACCCTGTGGATCTAGCGGAAAATGCCACGAGTTCAAAATAGACTTAGTTTTCACCAGAAACCTTTCTGGCGAACCATTGTGGGTCGAGGCAACTGTAATTCAAGCCACTGGACCCAGGTCGTACCGGGTGAAAACCTACGATGAAAAAATGTGGAAACGCCATATAGATCAGCTTCGCTGAAGGCTACAACCTAGTTTCCGCGACTCCGGTAACTCCCAAACTGAGGGGGGAGGGGATGTCGAAGAAACTGAATTCGAGATGGCGGAAAGCAGGAATGAAAGAAGTCAGCAATCGGGCGTAACGAATGAAGAAGAATCAGGGAGGGGCGTGTCCTCACCACAGAGGAACACCTCAACAGAGGCAAGCCCGCAAAGGCCAAAGGACAACAACGAGAACATTAGCGGCTCCGAGTCATCCAATGAGGAACCACCAGCACCCGACTTGCCCAAAAACGTCCCGCCGAAACAGGGTTACAGACAGGAACCGGTGGGACAGCGTAAATCCAATAGACAGTCAAAACAACCTTCATACCTCAGAGATTACATCACCGCACCCCCTAAACGGAACCCGGGGGGAAGGGGTATTATAAACTAATAAAAGGCTTAAATAAAGTTTTATCAAACCTTTAGAAAATAGCAGTGTTCTAATCCTGCACTTCTGATTGGCTGATAATAGCGATATCAGATTGGTCCATTCAGGAGAATCTGATTGGCTGTTAACGAGCCACTCTCATTGGTTAAAGGGGTTAACACTACACGTTTCTCATTGGTTACTAAATCAGCAGCTTGCCTATAAAAAGGCTGCTGCTGCCCAAGGTTTTTGCTCTGTTCAGAATGATTAATAAAGAGTTGAAGTTCACTGTTCACCGTCTCGTCTCCGTTCTAGCGCCCATGCGCAAAACTTAACACCGTACAATTAAGGGTCTCCATCAAACGGGTGAGAAACCCACAAGGGCTGGGGAATGTGTCCCTAGTAGCTTCTGGTTGTTTGCTTCTTGTGCCCAGAAGAACAACAAAGGCGGCAATTCTGCTGACCGCAGCCTGAATCCAGGCTTGGACTGTATCGGAGGGGATTGAATCGTGAGTGGATGGAGATCCTTTTGGCCCCATTGGGGGAAAGAAGCTTCCTCTCGTCCTGCTTGGGGAAAAGTGTCCCCTGAAGGGGCAGCTCCATCATCTGGGAGGTTCTTAAGGAGGCCGGACCTGGTCAGAGCTCTCCATGCCTCCCTTTCACCCTCCCTGGGATGGAGCAATGGGCCTTCTGCTCCTAGGAAGCAGCTCCAAGGCTTTCAGTTCACCTGAAATTATCAAGATTGTTCTGATATCACACCTTAAAATTATGGGTGTGAGAAGAGGGGAGAATGCGTGTTAATGGGGTCATGAGAGGGAACTGGCTGGTTCTTATTTAATGCTGAAATCTTTTCTCAGTTCCATCCAGGGGTGGGATTCAAATTTTGTAACAACCGTGGGCGTGGCTTAATTTATGGGTGTGGCTTGGTGGCCATGTGACTGGGTGGGCGTGGCCAGGTGGCCATGTGATTTGCAAACCAAATACAAGTGGTCCTCGCTTAATGGCCAGTTGCTTAGCAAATGTTCTAATTTATGACTGATCTCCCCAGAGCTGCTTGACCTGTTTTTGGAGTTTTGACAACCATAAACACAAACACACAAACACACACGTGCGCACAGCCTTCTGATCCTGCTATTCTTTGATTGTGTAAGGATCTCCTGCTGGAGCAGTGGGTTGGACTAGATGACCTTCTAGATCCCTTGCAGCCCAGCCCTAGATTGCTGTGCTGCTTCAAAGAGTCTTCTGAAGCCAGGGTTTGTGTCCTTCCTTCTCTCCTCTTTTCTCTCTCTCTCTCCCTCCCTCCATCCATGTATTTATCTATTCATCCATATATCTCATTCACTTTATCCTCCCTCCATCTCTTTCTTTCTTTCTTTTTCTTTCTTTGTCTCGTCCTTCCATCTCTTCCTTTCTTTGTCTATCCATTTTCCTCCTTTTGCTTCCTTTCTCAAAAACACACACATACAGAGTGGGAGAGAGAATCAGGAAGATAGGGACCAGGCCGCTTCACTATCCCTCGCCTTCACCCTCACCTTCTTAGGCCAGGCGAGGAAGGGGCAGGGCCAGCCTCTTCAGCAAGGTGAAGAGGAGGCGACCAAGCACAGGCGAGTAGAAACCTGGGAACAGCGGCTCCTAAAGGGCTTTGAGGTCGGATGACCTGGAGCGGCCGAGATCCGAGTGAGCATTGCACCACAGGTTCACCTGATTGCCCACTTCTTTCGTGTTGGCTTGACGGAGCCACAGCGTGAGGTCTGGGCTGACATGTGACAGCAGTGCCTTTAGCTGTGCTTGCTTGTAAGTGTCCAAATAATCTGGTGAAGATGGTGGAGGAGTCACTCAGGAAGACCTCCCCCATCCGCAGTCCTCCTCCTGCAGAAAAAGGCGATTCCCTGAGCTAAGAAGGCAAGGAGCTGCGCCTCGACTCACCCAATTCCTAGGACTACCCCAAATGGTCTCAATTCGGCACAGAGAGGGTAGCTCCCCCGGCAGTTCCCCTTTCCCTCAGTGCTCTGACTTCCTGTGGCTCACCTCCAGCCTGAACACCAGGTTGAACCACCAGAAGGCCACTTCCCCGCTTCTCAACGGCGTTCCTGTGCCAACCACTGCAGGATTCTCCATCTCTTTCTCCAAATTCTCCCTCAACTTCAAGATGACACCTGTTGCCAACATGGATACGACCAGGCTGCCGGTCACCTTTACCCCCCAACCCACTTGCCTTTTGCTGCTGCCACCTGGACCCCTAACCCCCAGCAGGAAAGGCCCAGCACCTGCGGTGAATCCCAGCTAAATTTCACTGTACCGGAGGACAGGTAGAGAGGCTCATGTTCTCCTGCTGCTGGGAAAGCAAGAGAGTCTTTCCCGGCACAGCAAAAAGTTTGCAACTTCCCCTCCAAAAGGGAAACGGGTGGCTCTGGGCGGCAGAGAAGCAGCCTGCTTGAATCCAGTTTATCTCTGCCACCCAGAGCTGTGTTGGGAAAGACTCTCTTGCTCTCCCAGCAGTAGGAGAACACGAGCCTCTCCACATGTCTTGCAGTACAGCAAAATGTAGCTCGGGTCACCACCAGTCTGCATCTCACTCCCCACCTGGATTCACCACAGATACTGGGCCTTACCTGCTGGGGGTGAGGGCAGTGGGTGGTGGCAGCAAAAGGCAAGTTGGGGGAGGGGGTAAAGATGACCAGCAGTGGCAGGTAGGTGACTGGGCCCAAGAGCTTGCAGAGCCTCACTCACGCAGGGAGATCAGGTAGGGCCACAGAGGAAGGCATGCAGCAATGGCTGGTCTGGTGAGTGGGAAAAAGCAGGCTGCAGGCGATGCCACGCATGCACGATAAGGACTGACTGGGAGCGGAGGGGAGGGGCGGGCAGAGAGGGGTGGGGCCAGTTAGTGGTGCAATTTGCCGGTTCTCCGAACTGCGCAGAATCATAACAACTGGTTCAATAGAACTGGACAGAACCAGTAGAATCTGATCCCTGGTTCCATCTCTCCAGACTTTTCTATTTAATAAAGTCCTTTTTTTTTGGCAATGTGAGATGCCAAAAGCAAAAGAGAGGAACTAAAGGAAAAATCTTCCAGAAGTTATATCTCCAAACATTTGTAATTAGTGAGAGATTTTGTATCTACTTAAGTGAAGACCAGAGGCTAATGTCTAATATCTTGTCTAATATCCATTTTTACCTCCATTTTCCATGGACGGAGAGTCCTCACACATTTCCTTTGGCAATCTTGGTTTTTTCCTGCTCAGTCCTTTCCTCAATCTGAATGTGTGGAAAGTTGTCATCCTGGATTTGTCAAGAGGGCTCGAGAAGGAGAGCCAGTTTGCTGTTATGACTGCGTTCCTTATCCGGAGGGGACCTTCTCCATTCAGAAAGGTGAGTGACACCAAAGGAAAATGGGAGGCCTGGTGGAACTGAATCCATCCAGAGCATTGTCATGAAAGTGTGAATTAAAACACACTTTTAAGCTTAATTGGTTTCCGGTTTATTTCTGAAATGCCTCATTTCTTATCTAAACAGAAGAGCAAAAAGACTGTGAAGGAAGGGCTGGATAGAGACAGGTGGCTGTGGCAGATTGGACAAGCTTTACTGCTGCCAGAGAAAATATTTCTTCTTTTTAGCTTGGATGTGTCCTTCCTTCCACATTTACTTCTCTAGGAACACCTGAGTTCCTTGAAACATGAAGAATTGGTTTAGGTACACCTCCTGAAAGGAGGATTGCAATGCAGTCCCTTTGAGGAACACTGAAAAGGTGTTACTGATGTACGAGATACACAATGTGGCGGCATGGATAGGTATGCCTGTATGTGTCTGCACCCGTATCACCACTGCTCCAATGGCCATTCCAAATTATTTGCAACAGTCACTTGATCTGCCAGCCAGCTCTGAGGCAAGTATAACAAGAATTGCCATTTTGCACATAAGTTTCTCTAGTAAGATTAATTGATTCATTATTTTCCTTTAGTAATGGAGGTTCCTATCAATATTCTGAACATTACAAAGGAAATCTTTCAAGTCCAAAGCTTCCCTCAATTTCATAGCCTATCAAAAATATACTGTAGCTATATGTTTTTTTAAAGTGGTAAGACTTATTTTTTGTCTCTGGAAATATTTAGAAATCCATCCCGGAAAATGCTCCTGATAATCACTTGTTCCAAAAGAATGTCCAATATATCTTGAAATGCAAAGGACAAAGAAATATGGGGTTGGTTGTTTATTTTCTCAGATACAGAAAAATG
Source organism: Hydrophis major (assembly GCA_033807585.1). Classification (NCBI taxonomy): domain Eukaryota; kingdom Metazoa; phylum Chordata; class Lepidosauria; order Squamata; family Elapidae; genus Hydrophis; species Hydrophis major. The sequence goes on along the minus strand of JAUCBL010000199.1, from coordinate 66,859 downwards.
CACCAAATGTCCGGATGATAAATTCCCAAATAAAAAAAGAGTCCAATGTATCCCCAAAGTGATAACCTTCCTGTCTTATGAAGAACTTCTGGGCATCATCCTGGTCTCTTTTGCCCTATTCTTGTTCCTAACCACAGGCCTTGTTTTAATCGTCTTCATTAAATACCGAGAAACTCCCCTTGTCAAAGCCAACAACCGGGACCTCTCCTACATCCTCCTGGTCTCCCTCCTGCTTTGCTTCTTGTCTTCTTCTATCTTCATTGGTCAACCAAGGAAAGCCACCTGCCTTCTCCGACAAACAGTTTTCAGCATCATCTTCTCAATTGCTGTTTCTTCTCTCTTGGCCAAAACCATCACAGTGGTGCTGGCTTTCCTGGCCACAAAACCAGGAAACCGAGTGAAGAGATGGTTGGGGAAGACCTTGGCCAACTCCATCATCCTGTCTTCTTCTGGTGTCCAAGTTATCATCTGCTCCATCTGGCTGGGAGTTTCTTCCCCTTCCCTGACTCTGATCTCCACTCCCAGCCTGGAGAGATCATCCTGCAATGCAACCAAGGGGCCGTTGTCATGTTCTATGTCACCTTCAGCTACATGGGCTTCCTGGCTGCCGTCTGCTTCATGGTGGCTTTCCTGGCCAGGAATCTGCCTGGGGCCTTCAACGAAGCCACACTGATCACCTTCAGCATGCTGGTCTTCTGCAGTGTTTGGGTGACTTTTGTGCCCACCTACCTGAGCACCAAAGGGAAACACATGGTGGCTGTGCAGTTCTTCTCCATCCTGGCCTCCAGTGCTGGTCTGCTGGTCTGCATCTTCATCGCCAAGTGCTGCATTATCCTTCTGAGGCCAGAGCTGAACACAAAGGAGCATCTCACAGCTAGAACAAATGTAAAATCATGACATATAACATCATTATGATAGTGGAAGAATTGTTAATGTTTCTTTTATTTGATTTCCAATTTGATAGTATGCAGGAGTCAAAGAAAATGATATCTGTATGTTGCAAAATGGGGAATTGTTGGACGACTGGAACTCTTGCAGTTCTTTCCCATCTCAATAAATATTGCTAAAGAGACCACTGTAAAATTCAGAGGAATTCAGCTGTTCAGCAACAGCTACTGAACATGATAGCTTATAAAAAATGATTGACGCACTTGTTCCCACTGACAGCAGCTAAACATGTGGGTGGGTGGGTTGTGAGAGAATGTGTTGGAAAAGAGGTCAGGAGGAAGCTGTGGGAACTAAACACCAGCCTGGTTGCCTAAAAATGCCAGAATGATGTGAAATGCCATGCTTGACTGGCTCCCAGCTGAGGAGGGAAATCTTCATCCCTCGTATATGAGTCTTTCTTGATTTCCTGATAAAACCTCCTTTGCAGAAAGAATTCAGCAGAACAGCTGTCTGGGATTTCAGTCTGGGATTGTATGTACAGCAAAAAAAAAAAAAATGAAAAAAAAATGAAGTGTGTGAAGAAATTTCCACTGTATATTTTTTTTCTTTCATCAACCAGAGAAATAAAATAGCCGTTTTCAGGCCCTTTAATTTTCCACTCTACAATTTGTACCTGAAGCTTTTCTCTGCTCCTCCTCCAAGCCTGTCTCATCTGTGAAGGGCTGGAGAAGATGTCCAGAGAAATGGGACCTTGGGATTCTTCCCAGGAGGAGGTTGCAGGGATCCTGTCTCAAGGCAGCCGCATCATTGACCAGGTCACAAACCTCCAATGCTGTATAATGTTCATCCAGGTCCAAGAAGGGGCTGAATAAGTGGGGGGAGGGGACTTCTAGGTTTCTAGGAAGAGGCACCCATGGAAGCTGCTCTGCTCTCCAACCACAGAGATTGCTGATCAATTGGGAATCAATTTTTATGTCTCATAATGACTCCTAACTGCGAATAGGATCCCTTTGCAAATTCCATTTGAAGGAGATAAGAAAAGCTCTGGTGGATCAGAAGAAGGTCAGTCTACGATTCACACAAATCCCTCTGGTTCTTGCACAAGCAGTAGAAGAAGGCCGAGACTTGTGGCTTTGTGCCACATGGAAGAGGCGTTTATCCAGAGGTGGAATTCAGTAGGTTTTGACCAGTTGTGGAGAACTGGTAGTGGAAATTTTGAGTCGTTTGGAGAACTGGCAAATACCGCCTCGTCCCCATCTCTTCTCTGCCTCCCACTGAGTCCCAGCTGATTGGCTGGATTGGTTGCCCTGCACAGGAGAATGGAGCTGGAAAGCAGGTTAGTCGGGAGAGGAAGGAATGGGCTTTTCAAGTAACTTTCCACTGCCATGCCTACCAAGCCACGCCCACAAAGCCCGCCCACAAAGCCTGCCCACAAAGCCATGCCCACAGAACCAGTAGTATCAAAAAATGATCCCCACCACAGCGATTATCCCACAATTTCACTTTCCTCCATCACTACCCACAACATTGGACACTCGGCCATCTCACACTCTAGGATTCTCCAATTTTAGTATCTCACATTCATCTGAGAAAATGTTTCCAAATTTCCCACCCCAAATTCAATAAGAGTCAAGGCGGGACTGGAATTCAAAAGTCTCCTGGTGATCCACTCAAAGTCCCCCAGGAAGTTTTCCTGCCTGAGGGAGGATTAGAACTTAAAGCCTCCCGAATCTTGGCCGATACAACCACCATATTCTAAATCAATTATTGTCAGGAAGCTCACTCAGATTGACCGGCAATTCATGCAAAAAATTAGGCTGTGCGTTTCCCAGAAGATGGGTAGGCTCCATAAACAATGCCATTGTTTCATCTGAGGAATGAAGGTGGAGATGGAAGGTTCTGGAAACACCATTTTACAGGATGCACCTTCTTTAGGCCCGACTGCCCCTGTTTTTCTTTGTACAACACCTGAGCTAAGGAATCTCTGAAACATTGTCTTGGGTTTCGGTCCAGGGGCCACAGGAGAAGTCTCCCATCCTAAAACGTATCCTGATCCCTTTCTATTTTGAGTGCACCATGGTGGGTGTGTCCCCATTCTTGGGAAGGGGACATATTGTGTGTGTGTGTTTGCTATGTATATTGAGAACACGCAAGTTTTAGGGGAACCTTTGAAAGTGAGCTCAGTCTGCTCCTAAACTGTGAGCCCTATCTGACCATCACAACACCCGAAGGACATCCAGATATACACAAAGCCTTGTTTTTCTGTGCTTCGCATGGACATCAATCTGATCTTCGGTCCACTCATATTTTATCTTTTTGGAATGTGCAGTAAGTTGAACACATTCTAAATCTCACACATGCTCATTTTGCCATTCAAGGCTCTTTTGCTTTTTTCTATCAGCTGCCTGTTGTCTTTCCACCTTATTCCTTGGATGGCTCCAAAGACCACAAAGCTAGAACTTCTTGGAAAAATCCATCACTTATTTATACCAAGAACAATCCAAGTTCATTTGCTTAACTTTCATGGTCCAACTCTGCCCTTTTCATCCCAGTTTCATGGTGGGCAACAGCCATTCAGCAAGGAGACATAATGGTGTAGCCACTGGATGCAGATATTTGCTTGTTATGATACAAGAGTTGTAAAGCCTGGTTTCCCCAACCAGGGTTAGGGAGACAAGCTAATCAGAATGTGCAGCGTTAGTCAGATAGATAAATGAGATAAATGAGTGAGCTAAGCTTGTATGTTTATTAACATAACAGTAAAAATAACAGATACGCTTGTGCTATCAATAATATAGTTTATTCCATTATGAGTTCATAGCATAGTCAAAATAACAGTCCAATAGTCATGTATCATTTAGTCAGTCCATTCAGGGATATTCAGTTAGCAAAGTCCGTTTAGAATATCCTATGTCAGTTCACTTACAAGTCAGTCCTTTGTTTTTCTCTCCCGTTCGAGCAATGCAGTCTTGAGTCCTTGCAGTAATCAGGGATCATCAAAGCCAGAGAGAGAGCAAGCTGCAGTCTTGCCTCTTTTAAAGTGCTTTCACAACCACTCCCTTAATTACTATCCCACAATTAAAGTTGCAGACACTTTAACTTGCAAACTATGATTACATATTATTATTTACCTAAACCAGTTAGGGTAAAACAATGTTATCCCTAACAAGAGTGTTGCATTGTTCTGGAGTGAGTGAGGAAAGAGATGGGATTCCCCTGCTTCCCCCCTAAAATATTTTTAAATAAATACTTTTCTTCCTTATCTGCATGATTGGCCTTCAGGGGACATGATTGTAGATGGCCAGGGAGAAAAAAGGGAAGATTACCAGGTTTATGCAGTTATCCTTAGATGTAGCTTTGCTTTCGCTGTGACTGCTTGGCTTTAGTGAAAGCATACCTTTTACTAGTTGCAACTCAACTGCAAATGGAGACGAGTCTTTCTTTCCTGAAGGTACAATATGGGCCGGGCCTGATAAAGGCTCACCTGCTTGGCTTCAGTGCCTTCTCTTTGGCTGTGGGTAGTTCTCTTGTGGATGTCCATGCATCTGGGAAGGGTGAGGAGATGGCTGCTGCAGCTTTTGAGCATGAGGGCCATGGGAGACAGGAGATATTGGAATATCTTGACTGGGCCCAGGAGTTTCTGGACGAAGCCGCTTGCCACTCTTTGCCTCTTCCTTCTTCTTCTGAAAACATCGCCAGAAATCTCAAAAGGTGAACAGTAACAATGATTTGGGTCTTATTCACCAGAGCTGGGGAGGAGAGAGATGACTGGAGAATATTGGAGGGCCTCTTCTAGAGGAAAGGATGAAAACAAACAAACAGAAAGAAAAGTGAAAGCTTTCAGGCTTTCTACCGCCCACCTCTTCATTTGTGGCCCAAAATGTCTTCATCATCAATGTTTGCTAGGCCAGCCCCTTTTGGCACCCCAGGGACCCCCACAGTTGCATTCAGCAGGCAACTTGAAGAAGAAGAAGAGGGTGTAAGTCCATGAACGGAGATTGGACAGCCACTTGTCTGACATGGTATAGGGCAGGGGTGGGATTCAAATGTGGGTGTGGCTGGGTGGGTGTGGCTTCTTTTTTGCAGGACCCTCCTTGTTTTTGGGCCTCCTGGACCTCAGGGAAGCCTCCTGGGGGGTGTTTTTGCTCCCAGAAGTCTTGCCTGGGGCCCAAGAAGGCACAAAATGGAGCACAGGGTGGGGCACGCAGCATACATACACATCCCACACCCCCTTTTGCCTCCTGGGCCTCAGGGAAGTGTCCTGGGCAAAGCAGTAAGACAGCGAGGGGGATCCCGGCACAGCTGATCATCGGGAAGGGAAAAAGAACCTGAAAAGATTCCTTCAGGAGTGACTGGGTGGGGAAGGACGCAGTCAGTGATGTCGGGCAGGTGCAATAAAGACTGACTGGGAGGGGAGGGTGGAGAGGGGTGGGGCCAGCCAGGGGCACAATTTGCCAGCTCTCCGAACTGTGCAGAATCATAACAACCGGTTCTATAGAACCAGTCCGAACCGGTAGAATCCCATTTCTGCTATAGGGTCTCCTGCTTGAGCAGGGGGTTGGACTAGAAGTCCTCTGAGGTCCCTTCCAGCTCTATTCTGATTGGTTAATAAAGGGCCAAGTCCAGCAAAAGGAGCTGGAGAGTCACCAAGAATTCCAATCCCATGAAGGAGTGTTCAGAAGACTCCACGGCTTTGATCCCCAACCTGTGTCCCCTGAGCATTGACAGTCTTCCCTCTCCTAAAGATAGGATTTCTACTCCTCTCTTCTACAACCCAACGCCTGGCTTTTAAGGGCAATGGCAGAGCCAGGAGAAAGAAGAAAGAAAGAAAGAAAGAAAGAAAGAAAGAAAGAAAGAAAGAAAGAAAGAAAGAAAGAAAGAAAGAAAGAAAGAAAGAAAGAAAGAAAGAAAGAAAGAAAGAAAGAAAGAAAGAAAGAAAGAAAGAAAGAAAGAAAGAAAGAAAGAAAGAAAGAAAGAAAGAAAGAAAGAAAGAAAGAAAGAAAGAAAGAAAGAAAGAAAGAAAGAAAGAAAGAAAGAAAGAAAGAAAGAAAGAAAGAAAAGAAAAGAGGAAAGGAAAGGAAAGGAAAGGGAAAAAAGAAAAAGCACAGTCCCGCCTAAAAGTCTCAACCAGAATTCCTCTCGTTCCTGAGGTTTTCTTTTTGCACAAAATGTTCCCTTTCCTTCCTTCTCTTTATTTATATTTGTATCCCTTTCATTCTACCACACAACACACACACACACACCTCTATTCTTACCTTCTGTTCCTGGGCTTGCTTTTTGTTAGTCATCTTGTACAACTTATTGTCAGCCTTCAAGATCTTCTACAACTGCTGAGAGAAGGCGGAGCTTCGTGCCGGCGTTACAGCTGCGATCTTGGGGCTCTGAGATCGCAGCTGATATTTTCGCCCCTGGTCGGTCCTAACGGACCTAAATCGTCCCGGAGAGACGGTGATCGCGAAGGGCACTGTTCCAGGATCCCAGAGACATCGCAAAGTCTCTGGTTAGATTCGGAAGAAGCCCTTTTGCTGGCGGCGGAGAGGCAGCCTCCATAGCTGCTGAAGTCGGGACAGCTCCGAAAAGAAAGTGACTGGATTGAAGTGTGTCGGTTGGGTGAGAAAAACTCTTTTGTGTTGCAAATTCGATGAGATTGGAAAGTTCATTCTGAAGAGAGGAGGAAGCTGTGGGTTTTTTTTTTGACTGTAATTGTTTGAGCGGCGTTTTTAAAGTGCTGTCAAATTGAGGCTTGGAGTGTTTTTTTTTTTTTTTTTTTCTATATTCTTTGGGAAAGATTTTACTGTGACTTAGGTAACCGGACTGAATTTTCTTATATATATACTTTTAGGCTCCCTTTGACTTTTTTATTTTTTTTAGGATAGAGGCTTCCTTTGGCCATTTTTTTTTTCTCTTTTTTTTTTGTATATATTAATTCTTTTTTCCGGTTGGGGCTGAGAAAGAGCATTAAGAAACTTTGTAACACTGCCAACTAGAGGCTTGAAAGTACTCTATTTGAATTGGAGAGAATTGTAAAAAGACCTCATCTCAAGGACTTTTTAACGTGATAAGATAGAGGGAGAGCACAGCAAAATATTATTGCAGGTGCTTTCCTGGACTGTTATTAACACTTGAGGTTTGGCTTTGAAGCTGTTGGAGAAGAGAGTCATAACAAGAGCCTTGGATAAATAACAAAGTGCAGTGTGTTTTTTTTATATGTACCCCATTTGTTAGTTTTTTTTATATATATTTTTATTTTTGCCTTTTAATTTAAAGGGAAAGCCTCAGAGTTTCTTCTCTTTTCTTTTTTATTTTTTTTTATTTTTATTGGGATTTTTTTGCTTTTTATATTTTTTTTTTTGGATTATTCTGTTGTTGTGGTTGATTTTTTTTTTTTTTGTTTTCTCTCTTCTTCCTCTTTTGGATTATCTTTTTGGATTATTGAGATTTCTCAATTGGATTAAGGTGTGAAGAACCTGAAGGAATTTTTTGCTTTTTGTTTTTCTTCTCCCACTTTTTGCATTTTCCCTTCTCTTTTGCTTTTAATTAATATTATTATTTTTGGATTTGTTTGTTTTTTTCTTTCTATTTTTTCCTTTTTTATGGTGAATTATTTCGTAATTGGATTAGGGTCTGGAAGAACCCGAAGATTTTTCCTCTTCTTTTTTTTCTGTTTCCTCTTTGGTTTCGTGTTTTTTACTATTGGAGTTCTCCATTTTGGATTATAATTGGCTGCCCTACCAGTTGGGTTAAAAGTTAAGAAGAATTTGAAGTTTTGCAAACATTGAAATGAGCAAGAAACTAATACCATCTGGCATTGCTGCTTCTACCTCTGCTTCCCCACCAGCTGGAGGACAACGTTTAATTCAGACAATGTTGAAGCAAGATAAGGAACAAGAAAAAATATCTTTACAGTTACAGATGATTATTCAAGGAATTCAAGATCTCAAGACAAAATCAGACACCATTGAACAAAGAATAGAGAAGACTGATGAAAAAGTGGAAAATATTAAACAAATGATGGTTAAGTATGAGGAGAAATTCCAAAAAATTGAGGAAGAAGGAAAACAAAGAGAGAAGAAGATTGAAAATATTGACAGTAGATTAACAGCGGTCGAACAAGAAAAAGGTGGGATGCTGAGGTGGGAGATGGAAAGGTCAGAATTTTACCTCAGATTTCAAAATATAGAGGAGGAAAAAGGAGAAAATCTGGCAGCGGTAATGATAGAAATTTTGGCAGATGCTTTGGAAATTACACAGGAAAAGATGATGGATGGAATAGATGAGATATATCGAGTCTATACAAGATATGCGATGAGAAACAAATTACCCAGGGAAGTTCATATTAGATTTACCAAAAAATCCATTAAAACGCAAATATTACAAGTAGCAAGAGAGAAAACACTGAAATACAAGGGTAAAGAGGTTGTGGTTTTGAAACAAATACCTAGAAGAGTGAGAGAGATGAGAAGAGAATATCAATTTCTGACCAAAATACTATTGGAAAATGAAGTGAATTATAGATGGCTGATTCCAGAAGGATTAATGTTTACGTGGCAAGAGCAGAGATATAGAATTGACTCAATTGAGAAAGCAGAACTTTTTCAAGCAGAATTTTTTGGAGGAAGAAGAGAGGAAGCAGAGAAGGAGACTTCATTAATTGTGTTTCAAGATGAACAACTGGAGACTGAAAAAGAGAAAGGAGCAATAGGGGGACAGATTGATAATAAAGAACAGCGTGAAGTGAGACCCACGAGAGCTGTTAGATCTAAATATAAAGCATAATCATGGAGGAAAAAAAACTGATTACAATGAATATAAACGGACTTAATTCAGCTGTTAAGAGAAGGAAAAATTTTCATAAATTAGAGAAATTAAAATTTGATATAATTTGTTTACAAGAAGTTCATATTAAAAAACAACATGAACAATTGTTATTACAGCCAAAATTAGGGAAAATATTTACCTCTTTGACTCAATGTAAGAAAAGAGGTGTGGTTTTATATATTAAAGAGGCTATTCCAGCAAAATTGATTTACTCGGATGAAGATGGAAGGGTATTAATGGTAGAAATAATGGATAATAACATAAAAATACTCTTGATTGCAATTTATGCTCCGAATGATAAACAAGAAGAGTTTTATAAAAAACTGCACATGAAAATAATTGGACTGGACTATGTTAATATAATTATGATGGGAGATTTTAATGGAATTGTGGACAATAAACTGGACTATATAGCAACAACAACAAAGCAAAATAGAAAGGCTCTCCCAAGGTCCTTTTTTAAAATGACAGATGAATTAACTTTAAAAGATATTTGGAGAGAAAGAAACGTTAAAGCTAAACAATATACTTTTTATTCAAATAGACATTTATCATGGTCCAGATTAGATATGATTTGGATCTCAACAGAACTAATATCTAATATTAAAGAAACAAGCATTGAAACAAGTACATGGGCAGATCATAGCCCAATGACAATTAAATGGAAGGGACAAAAAAAAAGATCGAGATGGACATTAAATAATACTATTTTAAAGGAGAAAGATTTTACACAATGGATGGAGAAGGAATTGGCTTTTTTCTTTAGAGAAAATAAAAAAGAGGATACTTCAATGCAAAATGTGTGGGACACTATGAAGGCATATGCTAGAGGTTTGATAATAGATTATACAAGAAAAAAGAACATTAGGAAAAGGCAAACTTCTAAGGCCTTGGAAAATGAGTATAAAATTCTTGAAAAAGAATTACAGAAAATGCCACAGAAAAAGGATATTAAATTGAAGCTGGATATAATTAAACATAAAATGGATTTAATAGAGAAAGAAGAATTGGCACAGAAAATTAGAAACTCTAAACAGAATTATTTTGAAGATGCAAATAAACCAGGTAGATGGCTAGCATATAAATTGAGAAAAGAGAAGGAATCAAGAAAAATATTGAAGTTAATAGATGAACAAGGCCAAGTTTGTTATGGGAATAAGGAGAAAAAAGAAATTATCCGAGATTTTTATGGGCAATTATATAAACAAGAGAATATTGATGAAGGAAAAGTTAAACAGTATTTACAGGAAGCTAATCTACCAAAGATACCTAAAGAGACTGAAGAAATGCTAGAAAGCAATATAACAATGATGGAACTAAATGAAGCATTTAAGAGACAAAATAATGGGAAAGCTCCGGGCCCAGATGGGCTTCCAGTAGAATTCTATAAAACATTTCAAGAACTATTGAGCATCCCATTGTTAGAAGTTATGAATGAAGTTATGTTAAAAAAGATGATACCTAAAACATGGTCAGAGGCTTATATTACACTTATACCAAAGGAAGAGACTGACCCATTGCAAATTAAGAATTATAGACCTATTTCTTTACTGAATGCAGACTATAAAATCTTTGCTTCAATTTTAGCAGAAAGACTTAAAAAATATTTAAACAATTTTATCCACTCAGATCAAAATGGATTTCTGCCAAAGAGACAAATTAGAGACAATATGAGAGTAATCTTGGATACTTTGGAATATTATGAGGCTCATCCTGAAAAACAAATGGCTTTGATATTCTTAGATGCTCAAAAAGCATTTGACAACGTGAATTGGAGATTTATGTTATTATTATTGGAGCAGATGGGTTTTGCCAAAAAATTTATTCAAGCAATAGAAGCTATATACAATAAACAGACAGCAAGGGTAATGATGGAGGGGGAACTTACAGATCTTATTAATATAAGAAAAGGCACAAGACAAGGATGCCCCCTATCTCCCTTGCTATTTGTGTTGACCTTGGAAGTCTTGAATAGAAATATTAGGGATGATAAAAGCATAAAAGGAATGAAAATTAAGAAGGAAGAATATAAGCTACAAGCTTTTGCTGATGATTTAGCTTTTATTTTGGAAAATCCGATTGAAACAGCTCCAAAGTTACTGGAAAGGATAGAGTCATATGGGGAGGTGGCTGGTTTGAAAATAAACAAAGATAAAACAAAGATTTTGACAAAGAATATGTTATTGAGACAGAGAGAAGAATTGGCAGATCTTTTGAAAATTCAAGTTACAAATAAGGTTAAGTATTTGGGGATATATTTGACAACAAGATGTAGCACATTAAAGGAGGATAATTATATTAAACTTAAACAACAGATAGCTACAGATTTGAAGAAGTGGGAAAACTTGCAATTGTCATTAATAGGGAGAATTTCAACAATCAAGATGAATATCTTACCTAGAATATTATTTTTGTTTCAAACAATACCAATAAGGCTTGGAAAAGACTATTTTGAAGATCTAAATAAAATTATGTTGAAGTTTATATGGCAAGGTAAAAAAGCGAGAATAAAGCTAAAGCTTTTGCAAGATGCTAGAATTAGAGGAGGTTTTGGTCTGCCTAATTGGGAATTGTATTATCAAGCTGCAAATTTGATGTGGGTCAAAGAATGGATAACATTAAGGAAACATAGGTTGTTGACATTAGAAGGGCATGATTTGCTGTTGGGTTGGCATGCTTTCTTATGGTATAAGGGAACTAAAACACAGGGTTATTTTAGAAGACATTATGTACGGGAGTCTTTGTGGTTAAATTGGGAGAAGATAAAAAGACAATGTTATTTGAAAATTCCAGTTTGGTTATCGACCATTGAAGCATTTTCCTATCCTATAATTTACAAGAGGGAACAAACAGTTAGATATGGGGAACTTTTGGATGAAAAGGGTGAACTTAAATCGATCCAAAACTTAGAAGAACAAGGGATAAGGATGAATTGGTTTTCATATGCACAAATACACTCAAGGTATGATGAAGATTCTAAAACGGAGGGATTTTATGATAAGCAGACTGATTTAGATAAGATTTTGATGGGTACTGATGAGAAGGTGATTAAAAAATTATATGGTTATTTACTGGGAATGAAATTAGAGGAAGAACAAGTTAAAGAAACTATGATTGTTTGGGGGAAGAATTTTGGATATGGGATTGATTTGGAGAAATGGCAGAAATTGTGGTCTCAAAATTATAAAATGACAATGTCAACAGCATATAAAGAAAACTTGTATAAGATGTTTTACAGGTGGCACTTTCCCCCGACAAGAATAGCAAGAATGTTTAAGAACAAATCTGAAAAATGCTGGAAATGTCATCAGATACCCGGCTCGTATTACCATATGTGGTGGACTTGTGAGGATGCTAGAAAATATTGGACTATAATTCGCATGTGGTTGGAAAAAATGATAAAGAAACATATTGATTTGAAACCAGAGATCTTCTTATTGGGAATTTTACCTGATATATATAGTAAAGATTTGAAATACCTGATTGTAAATGTATTAACAGCGGCCAGGATTGTATTTGCTAAAAATTGGAAGAATGAGAAAATACCATTACAGGAAGAAATTATTAAGAAAATATTGGAATGTGCTGAGATGAGTAGATTGACATTTGAAATTAGAGAGCAAGAGGATAAACAATTTTATGAAATTTGGGATCTTTTTTATAAATGGCTGGATGATAAAATACGATAATAGAATATTTAGAATGCTAGATAGTAAGGAATATCTTTATTTTGCTATTATTTTGCTATTTGATATTATATTTATAAAGGATTTTTTAGGATTGATTTGATATGACTAGATGATTTGTTATAGAGTAAACTGGCTTAAAGTATTGTTAGCTCATTAAGCATGAATGATTAAAAATATAGTCAAAAACTTCTTTTTTTAGTGATATTAGGATATATAAATTTGGATTGACAATATGAGTTGTTATGTAATGTAATTGTAATTTGAGACTACAGAATGAATGCACAAAAATGATGAACCAACTGACACACTGGATGTACATATAAGAGTTGATGTTTTTATGTTTTGTTTGTCTTGTTTGTTTGTAGAAAATTAATAAAAACTTTTTTTCAAAAAAAAAAGATCTTCTACAACTGCTTTGCATCTTTTGGCTGCCATAAGTAATGGGGGGAGGAAGGGGGTTAATGTCCTGGAAGAGAGCTGCAGGTGTTACATTCTTGCGTTGTGTAAATGAGGAGTGGGGGGGGGGAGCATAGATTCCTGCATTTAGGTTTCTGTTTCTCGCTTAGCTTTCTTTTCTCTGCGTAGCTGCAAACCTTAATCAAAATATGTCAAGGTCAACGGACAGAGGCCTCATCACCACCTGAAGATGTCCACATGATCATATTCTGAACTTTTAATTGGAAAAATCTTTTGAACTATGGGGGGTGGGAACAATTCCCCCATAGTTTGTATATCTGATTTGCGCGCCTTATTTCTCAGATTCAGAATCCTACTGATGCTACCACTTCATTTTCAGTAAAAGAAATCTTTTCTCTAATCTAAAGTGTCTAAGTATTTCTTTCTTGGATTTTGAATGGAGCACCAACTGACATTATTCTGAATCTCCTCACCAGCCCACCTGGAGAAAATATCCAGTTTCTTCCGAGGGGGTCTGAACATCATGTCATCTCCAGCTAGTGGCCAGGAGGACCTGGGCGCTATGGGAGGGCAACCTTCTTTGCTGATACCGGAGGTCCCAGCTGAATTGCTAGCAGAGCTCAACCTGGAAGAGGTCCCAGCTGTGAAACCCAGATGGTCGTTGGGGGTTGGCTGGAAGGATCCAGAAGAGCCCCCCCCTCCTGGAATCACCATTACTCGATGGCGTGGGAGAGAGGAGCCATGGCAAGAGAGGGAAAGGAGAGATCTTTTACTGGACCAAGCCAGGCAACTCCTCAATGAGGCGTTTGGACAACCCCACGCTGCACAAAGGTATGAAGGGGAAGTGGGAGCAGCCTCAGCCAGAGGCAGCCAAGCTGCCCCCACCCCCAAAAATCAGCCTGAGCCAGCGCAGCAGCCAGCTGCAGCCCTGGGGCCCCCAGCGGGAGGTGTGATTCCGAGAAGGCGCAGAGCTCTCAAGCTGCCTCTGTTAGAAGTGAAATTTGGGGGAAATCCCAAAGACTTGGGTTTCTTCCTAGCCCAAGTATGGAGCTATATGGAAGATTATGGAGGGGAGTTTACCTTAGAAGCAGCCAAAGTGAGATGTGTTACCAGGGCTCTGGAGGGAATAGCTGCAGAGTGGATGGTGACTTTGTATAATGATAACTCCCCCCAACTGCTGAACTATAATGTATTCATGACCGCGCTGTGGGCAAGATTTGAGGACCCACTGGCGGAGCGAAAGGCCAGGATCAGGATGAAAACCATAAATCAAGGGAGGAGGTCAGTGGCCAATTACACCCAAGAGTTTAGACAGCTGGCATGCCATATCCAAGGCTGGTCCCAGGGAGCCCTGATAGAAGCATTTAAAGATGGTCTAAATGAAGATGTATACCAGAGATGTATTTCCAGAAGGGACTCCAATGACTTGCAGACGTGGTACTTGCTGGCAGAAGAGGTGGAAATAGATTTGACCCGAAGCAGATGCCAGGGGGGCTCTGGGTGGAGCAAGCCTTCCCCCCTACGTTTCCAAGAGGCCCCAAAGCCCCCAAGAGGAGGAGTGATGGCAAGACCCAAATCCGCTGCCTGTTTCCGATGTGGGAAGGAGGGCCACCGGGCTGCAGACTGCAGGGTCAAGCTGGATCCAAAGGGGGTGCCAAAAGGAGGGAGGAAACCTGAAAACCCCCCAGCAAGGCCTCATGAAACCGCGCTAAAGATGAGGGAGGTTGTAGAGGTCGCCCCTCTGGGAGGAGAGGAGCTGGGACCTCCGACCTCCTCTGAAGAGAGTGAATCTGACTCGGAAGACGACTTCCTGGTAAGTCCAAACAAGGGCCCCATGACCATTCCAGTAAAATTGAGGGTACCCACCTCAGGGACCGAAGGGGAGATGATAGCCTTACTAGACTCTGGGTGCACGAGGTGTGTGATCAACACGAGAGTAGTTGAGGAAATGGGCATAAGACTGACAACTTTAAAAACGGCCAAAGCCTTTTGCCAATTGGATGGATCAGTGGCGGGAGGTTGCCCTGCACATTTCATAATGGAACCCCTAGAAATGACCATGGGAGAGCATAAAGAGACTCTGTGTTTTATTGTGGCCCCTGGCATGGAGCAACGGTTAATACTGGGATTGCCATGGCTCTGGAAGTGGAACCCCCACGTAAACTGGAGGAAGGGGTCGTTGTGCATGCGCACCAATCAGCAACCGGAAAGGGAGGGGCGATCTCAGCCGAAGCTTCAGAATCCGGTCAAGTTAGCCTCCATGGATACCGAGGACTTGGAGGGGGAGGAGAAAATTCCAAAGGAATATTGGGATTTAAAGGAAGTGTTCAGTGAAAAGGCCTCAGATGAGCTCCCCCCGCATCGGTCAACAGATTGCAGTATTGAAATTTTACTTGGGGTGAAGCTCCCGAAGCCGAAGCTATATTCGATGACACCATGAGAATTAGAAGAGCTGAGATTGTTTATCGACAAAAACTTGGAACGTGGTTTCATCCAACCCGCCAAACCCTGGGTAGCGGCCCCAGTGCTGCTCCATGAGAAGAAAGATGGCTCCAAGCGCTTGGTAGTTGTCTATAGAAACCTGAACACAATTTCCATGGAAAACGTGTACCCCCTTCCCCTGATGAAGGATATGCTGGCCCACCTGGCTAAGGGGAAAATTTTCACGAAGCTAGACTTGAGAGAAGTGTACTGAGTTTGAATTAAGGAAGGGGATGAGTGGAAAACCGCTTTTAACTGCCCGATGGGTTGTTTCCAATTCAACATTCTCCCATTTGGCCTACAGGGAGCTTCAGCCGTATTCATGCAGATGATCAATCAGGTGTTTCAAGGGGGTTTGGGTTTACCTTGATGACATCCTTATCTACAAGGAAACTTGGGATGAACATGTGAAATTAGTGCAGTCAGTTCTACAGAAACTGCGAGCCGCTAAGTTGTATGCTAAACTGTTCATCAGCAAAGAGGCTTCAGCAAAGAGGCCTCCTGGTAAGCCAGCAGGACTGTTACAAAATGTAGCTAGACCAACGGCTCCATGGAAGGAAATCTCTATGGACTTTATAGTAGAATTACCCGAGAGCACCGGAAACACGGTTATTTGGGTGGTAACCAATTTGTTTTCCAAACAAGCACACTTCATACCTTGCTCTAAGATTCCCTCTGCAAAATCGTTGGCTAAACTGTTTATACTACATATCTATAAACTACATGGCGTTCCCGAACTTATAATTTCTGACCGAGGGGTTCAATTTACCTCGAACTTTTAGAGGGAGTTCCTAAAGTTAATAGGCTCCGCCCAGGGTTTAAGCTCCACCCACCATCCCCAAACCAATGGGGCTTGTGAGAGAACTAACGCAGTGCTAGAACAATACCTTAGATGTTACATAAATTATCAACAGGATAATTGGGCTGACTTATTGCCATTTGCTGAAGTGGCATACAACAATTCTGTCCATAGTAGTACTGGGTTTGCCCCATTTAAAGTGGCGTCAGGGCAAGATTTCGTACCCATACCTGAGCTTCCTTGTGAAAGACCTAACATCCAGTCATTAGACGAATGGATATCTTAACTCCAACTTAATTGGCCAGTCGCTTGTAAAGCATTAGATGATGCACATCAATCTCATAAGTTTGCAGACAAAAAGAGAACTCCACAGAAACCTTATCAAGTGGGTGACAAAGTGTTCTTGTCCACCAGATACCTACAAACCACTCAAAAGTTGAAGAAACTTGGTCCTAAATATGTGGGTCCTTTCACGATTGAACGAATTGTAAATCCTGTGACAGTCCAATTGAAACTACAGAAAACTCTTCGACGAATCCATCCGGTTTTCTTTTTTCTTTTTTGTAAACAATTTTATTGGTTTTTAAAGACAAACAAAACATAAAAACATCCAGCTTTCTTTCATAAATGTGCAAGCAGTGTGTCGGTTGGTTTACCAATTTTTTGTGCATCCATTTCGTAGTCTCAATTACAGTTACATCACATAATAACTCATATTATCAATCAAAGATTAAATACCTGAGTATCACTATTAAACAATCATTTGACTATAATTTTATTCATTCATACTTCGCAAGATAACTATAATTTACCTAGTTTATTTTATAACAATTCATATAATCCTACCTGATTTATCCTAAAAACATTTTATAGATATGATATCGGGAAAAAAAATCTTTATATATTCGTTATTTTCTAAAATTCTAGATAGTCTATTATTGTGTAAAATTATCTAACCATTGATAGAAAAGGTCCCAAATTTTATAAAATTGTTTATCATCTTGTTCTCTGATTTCAAATGTCAATCTACTCATTTCAGCACATTCTAATATTTTCTTAATGATTTCTTCCTGCGATGGTATTTTCTCATTTTTCCAATTTTTAGAAAATACAATCCTAGCCACTGTTAATACATTTACAATCAGGTATTTCAATTCTTTACTGTATGTATCAGGTAAAATTCCCAATAAAAAAAAATCTCTCGTTTCAAGTCTATATGTTTCTTTGTCATTTTTTCCAACCACATGCGAATTTTAGTCCAGTATTTTCTAGCATCCGCACAAGTCCACCACATATGATAATACGAGCCAGGTATCTGATGACATTTCCAGCATTTTTCAGATTTATTCTTTTTTTATTTTTAAAGAATTTTATTGATTTTCTACAAACAAACAAGACAAAACATTAAAACATCAATTCTCATATGTACATCCAGCGTGTTGGTTGGTTCATCAGTTTTGTGCATTCATTTTGTAGTCTCAATTACAATTATGTTACATAACAACTCATATTGTCGATCCAAACTTATATATCCTAATATCGCTATTCAAAAAAAAACTTTTGACTATACTTTTAATCATTCATGCTTTATGAGATAACAATACTTTAAACAGTTTATTCTGTAACAAATCATATAATCATACCAAATCAATCCTAAAAACACTTTATAAATATAATGTCAAATTACAAAGACAAAAGAAAAAATAAAGATATTCCTTACTGTCTAACATTCTAAATATTCTATTATCGTATTTTATCATCTAGCCATTGATAAAAAAAATCCCAAATTTCATAAAATTGTTTATCCTCTTGCTCCCGAATTTCAAATGTCAATCTACTCATCTCAGTACATTCCAATATTTTCTTAATAATTTCTTCCTGTAATGGTATTTTCTCATTCTTCCAATTTTTAGCAAATACAATCCTAGCCGCTGTTAATACATTTACAATCAGGTATTTCAAATCTTTACTATATGTATCACGTAAAATTCCCAATAAAAATATCTCTGGTTTCAAGTCTATGTGTTTCTTTGTCATTTTTTCCAACCACATGCGAATTTTAGTCCAATATTTTCTGGCGTCCTCACAAGTCCACCACATATGGTAATTTGAGCCAGGTATCTGATGACATTTCCAGCATTTTTCAGATTTGTTCTTAAACATTCTTGCTATTCTTGTCGGGGGAAAGTGCCACCTGTAAAACATACAAGTTTTCTTTATATGCTGTTGACATTGTCATTTTATAATTTTGAGACCACAATTTCTGCCATTTCTCTAAATCAATCCCATATCCAAAATTCTTCCCCCAAACAATCATAGTTTCTTTAACTTGTTCTTCCTCTAATTTAATTCCCAGTAAATAACCATATAATTTTTTAATCACCTTCTCATCAGTACCCATCAAGATCTTATCTAAATCAGTCTGTTTATCATAGAATCCCTCCGTTTTAGAATCTTCATCATACCTTGAATGTATTTGCGCATACGAAAACCAATTCATCCTTATACCTTGTTCCTCTAAGTTTTGGATCGATTTAAGTCCACCCTTTTCATCCAAAAGTTCCCCATATCTAACTGTTTGTTCCTTCTTATAAATTATAGGATAGGAAAATGCTTCAATAGTCGATAACCAAACTGGAATTTTCAAATAACATTGTCTTTTTATCTTCTCCCAGTTTTTCTTAATGTTTTAAATCCTGTCAGGGGTTGTCTTTCTTCCCGCCAGAGGGGAAACTCCGCGGGGTGCGGAAGGCAAACTTTGCAGGGTGGTTTGATTGTTTTATCGGTTTCGTCCTAATCTTTTTTAGCTTAATGGTTTCTTATTTTTGTTTTGTGGCAATCTCCTCTCTGTCTCCTTTGTAATATATTTTGTGCCTTTTGTCTGTTTGTTTTGCTGATTTGGCATGTCTTGTTTTTGTTAGGGTTTTCTTTTCTTTCTTTCCCGAGTTATCTTAATTATTTGGGCTTTTGTCTAAGGGGCTTCTTGAATACCTTTTATTTGATTCCTTTTCCTATGCAAGTTTGTTTGTTTTATGGCTGGCCTGATGTTCCCTTTGGGCTTTTCCTGCTTGGGTGACACCACTGTCCTCGTGAAGTTCCCTTTCCACACCTCTAAACCATGGTTTGTTTCCCGAGGTTGAACCATTTGGCCGAGTAGTCAGTGGATGATGGGAATTCGGAAGAAGATGAATTCCTGGAAGAGAAGCTGATCAAGAGGAGATACACAGGCAGGCCTCGACTCCCAACCATTCATTTAGTGACCGATCCAAGTTACAACTGCACTGAGAAATGGAACTTAGGATCATTTTTCACAATTAATGACCTTTGCAGCATCAAATGCAGAGATCAGAATTCAGGTGCTTGGCCACAGTTTCATGTTTATAATGGCACCAATGTCCCAGGGCCATTGTGATCCCCCTTTACAACCTTCTGACAAGCAAAGTCAATGGGGAAGCCAAATTCACTTAATGACCGGGTTCCTAACTTATCAACTGCAATGATTCATTTAATGACTGTGGCAAGAAAGGCCATCAAATGGGGCAAAACTCACTTGATGGATGTCTCACTTAACAACAGAAAGGTTGGGCTCTGTTGTAGTCATAAGTTGAGGACTACCTGTATTGGGGACCCTTTTCTTCTGGGGAGGACCCCGTTCACACAACATGTTTGACCAGGCCGGGGTCCTCGCAGCCCCCCTGAGAAAAGCCAGAGGTCCACATGAAGCCTCCTCAAGGCCGGTGAGAAACCCTGGATGACCATAGCCCCCTTCCTCCCTCCTCTGGGGTCTCCCTGGGACAAACCCAGAAGTTGGGGTGGGCTTCTTCCCCTCTGGGCCTCACCTGGCTTTGGTCAGACATGGCTGGGAACCTCCTGGAGGAGAAGAGAGTCTCATCGCACATCAACCTGGCCCTGAAAAGCCACAGCTTGAACCCGGAGCCACCCAGGATCTGGTCTGCAGGCCCTGAGAGCAGAATCTGAGGGAGGTTCAGGGGGAGAACTTCCAAGCGGTGGACCTGGGATACAGGCCTTCCTCTGCTCCTCCCTGCCAGGGTGGGCCTGCCTGTCCCTTCAGTTCCCCTCCTCACTGAGCCCCCTGGTTCCCCTTCTGGGCCAAGAAGTCCATATTAATGTCTCCCCCAGTGAAGAAACATCCTCCCTGAACAACGGATGCCAATAAACCAGGAACAAAGGAGTTCCAACAGCACCTTTTTGGGGATAGAAAGTCTCAGCCCCAGAAATTGGGAAGGTCAGAAGGGTCCCCCCCCCAAATAGAAGATCCCCACAACAGAGGAAGAGCCACCAGATCTCCAGAAATCCTGTCACTAGAAATCAGGTTGCACCATCCACCACACTGTGGGCATCACTGCCATCTTTGTAGGGTTTCCCTGTAATATGATGGGTGGCCAGTAAATTGGATCGATGGTTGGATGGATATATACACACACACAGATATATATATATATATATACACATACATATATATATATGGCATTCAGCTTTGTTCGGGTATTTTCCCATGTCATAGTAGTGGTGCTTTTAAAGTTGTAGCAACGTTTCAGCAGAATCTCATCTGCCATCATCAGGCTTCTGTATAGTGTTCGTCTGTGAGTTAGACTTTTTACAGTGGTTTCAGATTTAAATTTGGGGCAGCCTATTGCTGTGCCAGAATGGTTTTTTTCTTCATCCTGATTGGTTGAGAGTCAGAAAGCATGAACAGAAGAGATGATTCCACCAGGCTGTCAATCATTTGGAAGCCTGCACTCACAAACAAAAAAATCTCCACACCACAACCCAGGCAAACACCTGGGCACAAACAGATCCCCCCTGATACCTCCAGCTCAAACACACCCCAACCAGGCACCCAGATGAAACCCAGCTTCCTAACTAATGATAGTCGTCCATTTACCAGAAGCCAAGCTGCACTAAAGGCCTCCAATAAAGTAACACAATGTTGCCAGCCAATCAAGATACAAAAAGAGCCAAAAAAACAGACAGAAGATATTAGAAGCAGAACACAGCAAACTCCAAGACCAATAAACACAGACCAAGACTCTCAACCAATCAGGATGAAAAAAAAAAACCATTCTGGCACAGCAATAGGCTGCCCCAAATTTAAATCTGAAACCACTGTAAAAGTCTAACTCACAGATGAACACGATACAGAAGCCTGATGATGGCAGATGAGATTCTGCTGAAACGTTGCTACAACTTTAAAAGCACCACTACTATGAAGTGGGAAAATACCCGAACAAAGCTGAATGCCATACATGTAAGTACCCGTGAAAACTTAAGAAAACACACACATAGATAGATAGATAGATAGATAGATAGATAGATAGACAGACAGACAGACAGACAGATAGATAGATAGATATAGATAGATGATAGAGATAGATAGAAATATATATGGATAGATAGATAGATAGATAGATAGATAGATAGATAGATAGATACATACATACATACATACATACCATGTTTCTCCAACAATAGGGCCTCCACCAATAGGTCCAGCATGATTTCTAGGCATGAGGTGAAATTAAGCCCCATTCCCAAAATTTACGCCAATGCGTTTCCCCGCCATTTCTCACATCGTTCATTAGAACTACATGAGGTGAAGAGAAATGGGGGGAAGGGCGGGGGTGGGTGGGGAGAAAACTTGCCTTTAGGGGTGCCCTGCAGGTAGCCTAGGCTAGAATATCCCAATCTACCAACAGAACATCAGCCGATAGAAGAGTCCCCAGCTGCTTTGGGACGAGGCGTGGCTGCCCGTGTCCCCTCACCTTTAGGCAGTGTCTCTCAGGCGATGGAAGCTCCCCAAGGGCAGTCACTGGCCACTTTGATTGGCTGATAGAAGCAGCCTCCCGGGGAGGGGAATGTGCATGTGCCCTTGCCCCAAGACCGCTTCTACCGGCTGATCGAAGTGGCTGGTGACTGCCCTTGAGGAGCTTCCATCACCCGAAAGACACTGCCTAATGGCAAGGGAACACGGGCAGCCATGACTCACCCCGAAGTGGCTGGGGACTTTGCCTTCGGGGGAGCTTTTGTCAGCCAATAGAAACAGCCTCGTGGAGAGGTATGTGAATATGGGCCCCTCTAGGTGGGGGAGTCACCCCCGAAAAGATGGACTAGCCATTTATTCGGGGGTCAAAAAAATAAATAAGGCCTGGCCTTATTTTGTGAGAAACACGGTAGGTAGGTAGGTAGGTAGGTAGGTAAATAGATAGATAGATAGATAGATAGATAGATAGATAGATAGATAGATAGATAGATAGATAGATAGATAGATAGATATGGATGGGTAGATATAGATAGATGAGAGATAGAGATAGAGGTAGATATGGATGGATAGATAGATAGATAGATAGATAGATAGATAGATAGATAGATAGATAGATAGATAGATAGATAGATATGATAGATAGATAGATAGATAGAAAGATAGGGATGGATCGATAGCACTTGCAGAACTTACAGTCCATTCTTTATTTAAAAAACTAAGAAAAATCAAAATATAAAGAATCTTGGTGTATTATAGGAACATGGTAAGATAACACAGGAATGACAAGAAAATAAAAATAAAAAATTCCATCCATTCTATCATTTTCTCCCTATTTACCCAATGATCTAGTCCACAAGTTGTCACTTTCCTGCTTCTTAATGAGCTTTAATCTCAAAATTAATATTGCTAGAAAAGATGGGAAATGAAATTTCATTTCAGGTACAAGCAATTTTAAAACCGGCTGCAATTAAGATCAATATATTATGACATAAAACAGAATTCCAAACAGGGTCTACTCTTAACCTTGGGCAGAGTTCAAGGGTGCAGATTGTCATTAGAAGACACGCAACACAACAGTTAAATGGCATTAACTTAGAAGTGGCACCAAACCCCATTGCTCTGGGTGACCTTCCCCAGCAATCTCTGGAGACAAGAGGCCATGTTGAAGGACGGCAGAAGTCAATTCCCTGGGTGCTGAATTCTCTTCCCCAGCATCACTTTCTGGACTTGCCCTGACTGGGAGGAAGGACCACAACCACAACAAAACTGTGACCCAGGGGTATATCTGTAATTTTTACAAACATGGTTTATTCCAGCCTCTCCTCTGCAGATGGAGCCCAGAAAAAGTTCAGGATCCCAAGAGGAGAAGTTGCTTCTCACTGTAATTATGACCATCTGGGCCTTTGAGACCTGTGATGCTATATCTCCAGTTTTAGACTTAGATGTAGACATCAGATTGAAGCCACATGCAAAGGATCTTCTATCAGAAAAGGATAAATTCCTTGGGTGAAGCTCTCTGGGATCAAGTTTTGGGACAGGTACAGGCTCTGCTCTTGATTGCACCTTTCTCTCCTTTGCAGATGAAACTGAGTGGTTCTCTGTTTAAATCAGGAAAGCCACTGGCACTTCTCAGAGTCTTTGCATTTTTCCAACGGTTCCTGTTATTTGTGTTAGAAACAGGAAGTGGATTGATTAATGCCATGAATGATGGACCTCCTGCTTCTGCTGCTGCTGCTGGTGGTGTCCCCATCAGTCTGTGGGAAGCTGAGAAGGAAATGCCCATTGAGTTTGGAGCACCAGGATGGCTACAATCCATGGAGCTTTTACAGGCCTGGAGACCATCTCATTGGTGTGGTCACATCTGAAATATATGTGTCGCCTATAATGTTGCCCTTCAATAGCCCTCCTTCCATACATTCTCCTTTGTAAGTCATGCAGGGTGATGGAGTTGCATTCCCTCCATATGCAATTCTAACACTCTCCTTTTCTTTTTATTTCACTTATTTTTGTACCCCAGGACCTGTCTAATTTCCTGAATGATTTTGATTTCCATGGCTTTCCTTTTTTGCCTTACTTTGTGGAAGAGAGTAAAATCCAAAGATGGAGTTTTTAAAAAACCTGAATGAAATCCAGATGATTTTCCTTTCTCAGTTCATTCCTGAGTTCATCACTTGAATAATGACCTTTGTTTAAATAGTGACTGAAACAATTGTTGTTGCCTCTCTCATTTGCATAATTGATCATTCGATTTGGATCAATGTTGGCCAAAGACTTAGTAGGTTTGTGAAGGATTATATATTTTAAAAACATTTGTTGTTTTTATTGAATATAATCACATGAATATTGTTTTTACAATGGGAAGAGTTCTGCTCTAACAAATACCCTAATATCAATTTTTGCTATTCAAATGGTCAGCAAGAATTCCCAGCTCCAGCACAATCTCACACTTGGTTACAACATCCATGACAACTATGGACGCACCTTCCGCACTTCAGATGCCTTGCTGGACATGCTCTCCACTGGAGAATCCAATGTCCCCAACTATGGCTGTGGGAGGAAGGACAACCTCCTGGCTCTGATTGATGCAGCTGCCAGGGACATCTCCATCCAGATGTCAATGTTTGTAGGCACCTACAAAGTCCCACAGGTTTGGGTGTTTTTCTCTATCTGGTAAGGTGAGTGGGGTGGTGGGGATGAACAACAGATCCAATATCTTCATAGAATTCAAGAGCAGCTTTTCAGAATATTAGGGAACATATCAACGATGTTTTAGTCTACTATGTTCATTTTCAAATTGACTATTAAAGGCCTGAAGAGCCATAAGGTCCCTATTCTACTGAATATTCTACTATTGAAAAACTATCCAGGTTTTGAGGTCCTCCATTGGCATGTTCATTTTCACATATCAATAATATCTGCCTTATCCAATTGGAATCAAGTTGGCAATAGTCCTGTCTATATATAAAAAATATTCAGACCAAGAAGAGTATCTTTGGGATGGATAAAAGGAGTTCAGCTCCTGCCCTCATAGATAATTGTTAATTTACACAATTTCTGCTTTGCATAAATTCAGGGTATATAATTATTGGGTTAAAATTAAAGTGATGAAACAGACATAGTCCCAAAACAGACAAAATTTCAAATAAAGACTTATTGGATTGTACAACTGTCTACGATTGACCTCACCCCTTTCCTAAGAGGTCTGTAGGGGGCGTGCATAAGCGCACCAATGTGCCTACCATCACTGTCCTACTATTTCTTTTTATTTTTCTTATATGTATCCATTTGATGTACTCATAACTATTCTGTTAGCAGTTGTGCTCTTGTACGTCTAGAGAAGAAGCTGAAAAATTCCTTCACAAAGAATTTGGGATATAGAAGCTGAGAAAGAGGTTTTAGTACTCAAAAATAGCATATAATACAGCCCTATATCTTAGATCCAGACATTTTATCTAACATCTGCTAATTTGAATCTCATATTTGGAATTGTATGGGTGACACAGAAATTTACATTGCATTTTTTATTGTTTTTTTTTCTTTAATATGATTTTGTGTTCCATTTTTATATACAATCTTGTTAATATTCTGTCTTAAATATTTTAAACCGTGACTAAGGAACAAACTATTCTTATATATTCATCAAAACAAAATTGGGTTTGTCAATAAGTAATATTTTGGAGTTGATCTGGACCACATTATAACACAGCATTCTTCATTACTTTTTCAGATCACTGCTCTAATTCCTTCAGAGGCTCTGAGTGATAAAAGGAGATTCCCTTTTTTCCACCAGATGCTCCCCAAAGAAGGATTCCAAAACCCAGCAATTGTCCAGCTGCTCCTCCATTTCAGATGGACCCTGATTGGCCTCTTTGCTTCAGACACAGAGAATGGAGATAATTTCATGAGGACTTTCCCTCTGAAGCTTCTCAGGAATGGAATTTGTGTGGTTATATCAGAACAATTCACAACAACTGGACAAACAGCACCCCTCAGGGAGGCCCTCTCTCAGTGGAGACAAATCAATGTCTTTGTCCACGTCATAGAATCTTTTTCCATCTGGAACAGAATTCTTCCTTTCCATGAAGCACTTATGCATTTGCCAGGACCCATTGAAGGGAAAGTCTGGATCCTCACAAATTTTGCACTGTATACAATAAAGAAGGACAGACTTCTCAAATACATCCATAGTATTTTGAGTTTTGGTTATCTGTCAAAAGAAAGGCCAACAGATGCTGCCTTTGAACCTTATTTCTTTGTGGAAGATCCGTTTCAAGATCATTATTTTCGCTGTTCCCTTTCCAAGCACGTCTTTTCTGTCAAAGGCTGCAGAAGATGCACCCAGAAAGCCCCACTGGAGACCCAGGAGAAAAGAAACAGGAAGCGGATCATAAATGACCCTGATTGCTACAGTATCATTCAGACTCTGGCCCAGGCCATGAATGCCACTTATTCCTCCAGATCGAGGAGGGGAAGGAAGGAGGGAGAAAAGAGGTTGGGGGCTCTGAGGCTGCAGCCGTGGCAGGTATGGGGGGCTCCCAATAGGGATCCATTAATCTGAGATCCTTTGGAGAAAGAACCCAAAGGAGAAGGAGGGGAACATCTCAACCTTCTTGTGCTGCAAAAGGTCAAGAGATTTGCACCATCTAATTGCTCCTGTCTGACGCTCCGGAATAACAGGGAGCAGATCTGAAGTTTCTGTCTAGCCTCTGTTGGAAGAAATCTCCTTCTGGGTTCAGTTCCAAGTGGGGAAGAAAGACGCTGGAAACATGGTGACTGCTTGGAAGATGGTTTAATGGTGGACAGGAGCACATGCCTTGATTGAGGAAAGAATGGCTGAGATGCTGAGAGTGCAATTGTTTGATGCCCTCTGTTGGGATTTGAATTGGAGCTTGCATTCTGATCGGTTGTCAGGCTCCCATGGGGCCATGCAGGGGCAACTCTGTTGGCTGTCCTGAGTCCCAGGCTTGGTTGAGCCTCACTGGATGATGGTGATGGCTTTGGGCAATTCCTATATAGCTTTACCTGGAGTAGATCTTTGTTATGTAAAATAGAGTGGCCTAGGCCAGAGTAATGGTCCATTAGCAAAGGTGGGAGGGGGCGGAGTTTCAGCCTCTCTGAGTTTCTACTTTTCTTTTTAGGGGAAATATATTCTCCCTTTTTAGTATATCCTAAAATATTTCATTTTCCTAGGAGAGGGGAGGGTTTTAACTACTCCCAACACCTCTTTCAGTCCTTGGAAGAGTCTTGAATCTTCCCTTGTCCAACTGAGAGATTTTGTAAGTTGGAGAAGCTGCTCTCATAATCTTCTCCTCGTCTTCTCTCAAGACTCAGTTTCAGGTTGCAGTCAAGTACGATTTTGAGATTGTTTTCTTCAACATGTATTTATTTACACATAACTCAAGATGGAGATAACTCTCCAACACAGCTTCCTCCTTCATCCAGTGCACTTTAAGTACAGTCAGAGACCAACAGTACAATTAATAACAATAATAATAATGGAGAAAAATAAAAAAAAACGACAGTCAATGGGCAGTTGGAGTCTGCCTAATGCTGAGTCATGGGCGAATATGTGGCAATATAAATGTCCTAAATAAATAAATATGTTATGAACTAATAAAAGCGTTAAATAAAGTTTTAACAAACCTTAAGAAAAAGCAGGGTTCTAATCATTCTTCTCTGATTGGCCGATAATAATGATATCGGATTGGTCCGTTCTGGGGAATCTGATTGGCTGTTAACAAGCCACTCTCATTGGTTCAAGGGTTTAACACTTCCAAGTTTCTCATTGGCTAATAGGTCAGCAGCCTGCCATATAAAAGGGCTGCTGCTGCCCTAGGGTTTTTGCTCTGTTCAGAATGATTAATAAAGAGTTGAAGTTCACTGTTCACTGCCTCGTCTCCGTTCCTTGCACCCATGCGCAGAACATAATACTGGCGATGAGGGTGGGATCCGGAGACATCAGAGCTGACTGAACACTACAGAGCACCAAACAGAGCACGTGGCTGAAGGCACATCGACAACGGAAACCATGTCCAGCGGCGCCATACCACCCGCTCCATTTGACCCGGCACAAGAAGACTGGGACTCGTACATAGACCGGTTCCAGATGTTTCTGGAGACCAACAACTTGAAGGATGCCACTGCGGGGAAAAAGCGAGCAGTGTTCCTGACCCATTGCGGGCCTGCCGTCTTTAAGATGGCCAAGGCACTAGTGAAACCGGCTGAGGTGAAAACCATGGACTGGGACATCCTCGCGCCCCTTCTATGGGCCCATTATGCACCCACTGTACCAACGCTTGTCCGAAGACATGAATTTTACCAGATGGACCAGCGGAAGGGAGAGAGCGTTGCAGATTTCATCGCGGATCTCCGGAACCTGGGAGGCCTCTGTGAGTTTGCAGACCTCGAAGAAGCTCTGAGAGACCGAATAGTTCTGGGATTAGATGACCAGACGATACAGAGCAAGATCATGGCAAAAGGGGACATCAACCTTGCTGATGTCATCAAAGACGGTACTGCAGCAGAAGCAACCAGGAAGTCGGCTGCCCAAATGCGCCGCACTAACGCACTGCTCCGTCAACTCGCCAGCGATACCTCACCTTGCCTAGAGAGGCACACAACAGCGACCCACCATGAGGACCTCGAATCGCCATCAGAAAGTGAGGAGGAGAAGGTCAACCGGCTCCAGTATGAACGAGACCAACGCCACCAGCGGAATCAAAGACAACCGCACCAATGCGCGGGTTGTGGGGCAAACCACCCGCGATCAGACTGCAAATTCCTCGACATGCTCTGCCATTTCTGTGGGAAAAGAGGCCACATCAGGAAGGTCTGTAGAAGCAAGCAAGGATCCAGCCCACTTCAGAGGGGAAACAACTGCCGCCAGACCACAGGGAATCGTCCTGTGAGTCGGGAACACTTGAACCACCAATGGAACAACCACTCCTACAGAAATAAAACACTGGCCATTTCAACGAGATGAGAAGAGGCACACCAAACCATTACAATCAGTCACGCCTCATCGCTAGATGCAAAGAAGATCCGAGTGAAGGTCGCCATCGAAAACCAGCCTTGCGTGATGGAAGTCAATTCAGGATCATCCCTCTCGATGATTTCCTGGAAGACCCTTAAACAATTAATCCCTGCCGTCTGGCGTCAAGACCTCAGAGCCCAAAGAATCATACTCAAGGATTATCAAGGGAACCGAATTCCAGTCGTTGGATCCCGCCAAGTCCAAGTATCATACAAAAATCATACTGCGTCATTACCACTGACCGTCGTTGACCATGACTGGCCCAGCTTGTTAGGCCTTCAATGGTTTGCCCCACTCAGGATCGAGGTAGCCGGCATTCACCAAACCAGAAGTGACGACTGGGAGGAGACCATCGTCCAGGAATTCCAGGACGTCTTTGCAGACAAACTAGGCGAGTACAAGGGGACCCCGATATCATTTAACCTTAACCCAGAAGTAGCCCCCATCCGCCTTAAGCCTCGTCGGGTACCTTTTGCCCTTAAACCAAAAATTGACGAGCAGCTCGATAAATTAAAAGCCCAGGGTGTTTTTGAACCAACTGACCACGCTCGTTGGGAAACCCCAATTGTAACACCCATCAAACCGGATGGATCGTTAAGGATTTGTGGGGACTACCGGGCTACCCTTAATCATGCTCTTCAACAGAACGCTTACCTGGTGCCGATGGTACAACACCTTCTCCATTCCCTGAGGGGCGGAAAAGTCTTCACTAAATTGGATTTACTGCCTGTAGATAAAAAAAAACCGCAGAGGCACAGACGATCGTTACGCACCGAGGCACTTTTAAGTGCAACCGACTCCAATTCGGAGTGAGCGTAGCCCCAGGGATTTTTCAAAGTCTGATGGAGAGACTCTTGCAAGGGATCAAGGGGGTCGTGCCATACTTTGATGACGTTTTAATTGCTGGCCCGAATAGAGAAATACTAGAAAATCGTCTTAAAATGGTTCTCCAGAAATGTAAAGACTCTGGCCTTAAGGTTAAAAAAAATAAATGTCAACTGTGTACAGATAAAGTAGAGTTCCTGGGGTACCTAATTGATAAACAAGGCATCCACCCCACTAATAGCAAACTAAGGGCAATCAAAAACGCCCCAAGACCCAGAAATAGAACTGATCTCCAAACTTTCCTGGGGCTCATTAACTTAACCGTAATTCAAACCACCGGGCCCAGATCGTACCATGTGCAAACCTGAGACAGAAAAATATGGAAACGCCATATCGATCAGCTTCGCTCTAGGCTACAACCCAGTTACCGTGACTCCTGTGAATCCGAAACTGAGGGTGGAGGGGATGTTGAAGAAACCGAATTCAAGATGGTGGAAAGCAGAAGCGAAGGAAGTCAGCAATCGGGCGCGATAAATGAAGAAGGATCAGGGAGGGGACTCTCCTCGTTACAGAGGAATACATCAATGGAGGCGAGCCCGCAAAGATCGGAGGACAACAATGACAGCATTAGCGGCACCGAGACGTCCAGTGAGGATGCGGAACCGCCTGTACCAGATATGTCCAAAAACGTCCTGCCGAAACCAGACGACAAACAGGAACCGGTGGGACAGCGCAAATCCAATAGACAGTTAAAACAACCTACATATCTTAGGGATTATGTCACCTCACCCCTCAAACGGAACCCGGGGGGAAGGGGTGTTATGAACTAATAAAAGCGTTTAAATAAAGTTTTAACAAACCTAAAGAAAAAGCAGGGTTCTAATCCTCCTCTTCTGATTGGCTGATAATAGCAATATCGGATTGGTCCGTTCTGGGGAATCTGATTGGCTGTTAACGAGCCACTCTCATTGGTTCAAGGGTTTAACACTTCCAAGTTTCTCATTGGCTAATAGGTCAGCAGCCTGCCCTATAAAAGGGCTGCTGCTGCCCTAGTGTTTTTGCTCTGTTCAGAATGATTAATAAAGAGTTGAAGTTCACTGTTCACTGCCTCGTCTCCATTCCTTGCACCCATGCGCAGAACATAATAAAATACATCTTTTTGCATTACAGCAGAACAGAATTTGGCCCCATTCAGAGAAACTCCTTCCTACTGATCTGATAACTGCAGTTGCACGTAAAAGAGTTCCGTATTTCCCAGATATTTTATTAGGAGAGGCGTCACAAAGTGAATCCCTGAGACCTGATCGGAGATGATAGCTGAGTCCTGATAGCAGGCTGTGAATTCACTGGTGGGATTCAAAATGTTTTACTACTGGTTCTGTGGGCATGGCTTGAATTTGTGGGTGTGGCTTGGTGGTCACGTGACCAGATGGGTATGGCTTGGTGGCCTTGTGACTGAGTGGGCTTGGCCAGGGGGCCATGTGACTGGCAAACCAAATACAATTGGTCCTCGCTTAATGGCTGGTTACAAAGCAAGTGTTCTCATTTATCACTGATCTCCCCAGAGCTACTTGTCCTGTTTCTGGAGTTTTGACAACCATAAACAGAAACACAGAAGCACACATGCACACACACTCACTCACACACAGAGAGAGAGAGCTTTCTAACCCTGCTATTCTTTGATTCTGTAAGGATCTCCTGCTGGAGCAGGGGGTTGGACCAGATGACCTCTGAGATTCGTTGCATGCCAGCCCTAGATTGTTGTGTTGCTTCAAAGAGCCTTCTGAAGCCAGGGTTTGTGTGCTTCCTTCCTCTTCTTTTTTTCTCTCTCCCTCCCTCCCTCCTTCCATGTATTTATCTATCCATCCATATATCTCATTCACTTTCTCCATTCTCCCTCTCTTTTTTTCTCTCTTTCTCTCCCTCTTTCTTTCTTGCTCTTTCTTTCTTTCTTCTCTTGCCCCCCCTCATTCTATCTCTCTCTCTCTGTCTCACACACACAGAGAGACACAGAGAGAGGGGGAGAAAGAGGGGAAGATAGGGACCCAGCCTCTTCACTATCCCTCACCGTCCCCCTTCCCTTCTCAGGCCAGGTGAGGGAGGGGAGGAGCAGGGCCAGCCGCTTCAGGCAAGGTGAAGAGGTGTCGACCAAACACGGGAGAATAGAAGCCTGGGAATGGCGGCTCCCGGCTCAGCTGGCCTGAGGGGCTCCTGCAGGCATATCGCGACAAAGGGGGGCGAGAAGACCTGGGACATCTGCCCACCCACCTGCTGGCTGGCTGGGCTGGGCTGGGCTGGAAGAGGCGCATCCACTGGGAGAAGTAAGAAAATGTAATCTGGGAGGGTGGGCAGGCAGGCAGATGTCCCAGGGCTGCTCCACATGCGCACTTCATTAGTAGCACATGCACGGCAGCACACAGAGTGCACATGTGCAACAGCCCTGGGACATCTGCCCGATCTGCGCCACAGCCACCATGTGATAGGGAAAGCTAGGAGAGCGACTGGGACAAGCGGGCGACCTGGTTCGGGGGTGTGGCCAACCAGGGGTGACCACCGGTTCACCAGAGCCAGTGAGAACTGGTTGAATACCACCTCTGCGTGAGCTGCAGTTCGAGTGGCCCCTTGTCCTCAGGGGCCCAGTCTCAGCCCAGGCGCTCTTTCTTTGTATTGGCCCCCTGAAACGGCTCTGGGAACTCCGTTGCAGCTCTCGGAGGTTAATTCCCTTTGGACTCTTGGCAGGGTTATTCGATATAAATATCTCGTTGCTCTAAAGGCTGCTCAAATAAACATTCTTGGGAAGAGCAGCCCCATCTTGTTGGATTTCCAGATCTTTGAGACCTTGTTTGAGTTCACTAAGTGCACTAACTCATCCCCCATCCTTAAAAGCCCTTCCCCACAGAAGCCACAGGGGCTGAGTACCAATGAGTAGTTGTGTGTTCATTTTCCCCACAACAACAACCCTGTGAGTTGAGTTGGGCTGAGAGACTGGCCCCAAATCCCCCAGCCTGCTTCATGACCAAGGCGGGACTTGAACTCACAGCCTCTTGCTTTCTACTTTGGATGCTTAATCAGTAGAGCAAACTGGGTCCCTTACATACTTATCAAGCTTGGCACAATCCTTCATCCACTGCATCATTAATGTTCTATTGTGAGATACTATAATTTATCAAATGCTAAAATCCAGATAGTTTTCTATTGCTTTTTAGTCATACAGTTGTTTCTTGGAAGAAATCATAAATATTTTTCTGGAAAGTTGGCAATGTTTAACTAACATAAAAGTATATTTGCCTGAGAATTGTTATAAATCTTGTATAATAGCAATTTATCAACCCTGTTATATTAATGACAAAATAGAAAAATTGATGACTTAAAGGACAAAATGTTGTATCTTCCCACTTTCATGACAAAAATTAAAAAAAGTAAAGATTATTTGAGTACAATTTTTAAATCAGTTTTTATCCACTTAATTTTCATACCATCCACCCCTCACTTAACTGGGTTTCTGATCACATCACAAAATTGTTTGTTACTCTTTCCTGAGATCGAGTTATGTCAGCAGTATTTCCATAATGTATTTGGGAAATGAAATAATATGTGAGGATGACTTGCATAGAGCACATAAATTATATCCCCCCCTTTCCCACAACCCATTTAGAAAGGGCAGTGATAGGAGGGAATGACTTTTGGGGGGTGGAGGAGAGATTCTGCCTGGGGAAGAAGCAGATAAGAGGAGGAAACCTACAGCTGCATAAAAAAAGGGTCGGTGGGAGATTTGTACTTTCTGACTCCCCAAATCCTGTCAGTGCAGCATTACAGCGAAGTGGGCCTAGCTCAGGTTTCCTATCTGGGCCTCCTGGGAGAGGATCACCCTGACAATTTTTTTCTTGACAAATCCGTGTTTCTGATAAACAACCTGTTGCTTTCAGGGAGTTCATAAATCTCCTTTTTTCTGTTGTTCAACTATATTTTGTCAAAATCTATATTGTCAAAATATGATCGACAAATTTTTGTGAACTTTTTCCCTTCACTTGTAAGATAGTGGTAACACTAGACAACTACAGAAGAAAGATTAAATATTGAAAAAGCGCCTGGGATAAGAAACAAAGTTTTCTGCTTTTAAAATTGCTGCATGTTCCCATTCTAGTTCCATCCTTTCCTGGAGAAGAATGAGTTTGTCAATATTTTAGACCTTAAACTCTACATGGACCCAAATGGAGAGGTAGCAGCAGATCTATTCATTTGGGGCTTCTTGGTTCTTCCCAGGGATGATCCCAGGGAAAAGACTGTGGTGTATTTTGTAAGACAGAGACTTTATATCGACGAAGATGTTCTTTCACGGCTAAAAGTGCTCAACAAGGTAGGAGAAACTTTGGAGTCCTTCCTCTGTTTTCCAAAGCCTGAGGTCCCATTTCAAGAGGGCTGATGCTATTCCCCAAAGGTGGTTGACCTTCACTGAGAATTGAATCTGGGCAGTAGAAACCAGATTTTTTCCCTTAGGCTGCTTGGGAGGCATCAGTATTGTTCCATTTTGTGGACCACGTACAATTAAGGGTCTCCATCAAACGGGTGAGAATCCCACAAGGGCTGGGAAATGTGTCCCTAGTAGCTTCTGGTTGTTTGCTCCTTCTGCCCAGAAGAGCAACGAAGGCGGCAATTCTGCTGACCAGGGCCTGAATCCAGGCTTGGACCGTATCGGATGGGATTGAATCGTGAGTGGACGGAGGTCCTTTTGGCCCCATTGGAGGAAAGAAGCTTCCTCTTGTCCTGCTTGGGGAAAAGTGTCCCCTGAAGGGGCAGCTCCATAATCTGGGAGGGTCTTAAGGAGGCCGAACCTGGCCAGAGCTCTCCATGCCTCCCTTTCACCCTCCCTGGGATGGAGCAATGGGCCTTCTGCTCCTAGGAAGCAGCTCCAAGGCTTTCAGTTCACCTGAAATTATCAAGATTGTTCTGATATCACACCTTAAAATTATGGGTGTGAGAAGAGGGGAGAATGCGTGTTAATGGGGTCATGAGAGGGAACTGGCTGGTTCTTACTTAATGCTGAAATCTTTTCTCAGTTCCATCCAGGGGTGGGATTCAAATTTTGTAACAACCGTGGGCATGGCTTCATTTATGGGTGTGGCTTGGTGGCCATGTGACTGGGTGGGCGTGGCCAGGTGGCCATGTGATTTACAAACCAAATACAATTGGTCCTCGCTTAATGGCCAGTTGCTTAGCAAGTGTTCTAATTTATGACTGATCTCCCCAGAGCTGCTTGACATGTTTTTGGAGTTTTGACAACCATAAACACAAAGACACACACACACATTTCTAACGCTGCTATTCTTTGATTGTGTAAGGATCTCCTGCTGGAGCAGGGGGTTGGACTAGATGACCTCTGAGACCCCTTGCAGGCCAGCCCTAGATTTTTGTGTTGCTTCAAAGAGTCTTCTGAAGCCAGGGTTTGTGTCCTTCCTTCCTCTCTCTCTCTCCCTCCCTCGTTCCATGTATTTATCTATCCATCCATATATCTCATTCACTTTATCCTCCCTCCATGTCTTCCTTTCTTTTTCTTTCTTTGTCCAATCCTTCCATCTCTCCCTTTCTTTGTCTATCCCTTTCCTTCCTTTTGCTTTCTCTCTCTCTTTTCTTTCTCTTTCTCTCTTCTTTCTTCTCTCTCTCTTCCTCTTCTCTCATTCCCTCTATTTCACTCTTTCCCTCTCTTTTTATCTCTTTCCCCCTCTCTGTATATATATCTCTCTCTTTCTCTAACTCCACCCCCCTCCACTCTGTGTTTGTGTGTGTGTGTGTGTGTGTGTGTGTGTAAAAGAGAGGCATGGATAAGTCTGACCAGGTCGGGTCTCTTTAAGAGCCTCCCCAACTATGAACCGGCCCTTTCAGGGGACACTTTTCCCCAAGCAGGACGAAGCTTCTCTCCCAATGGGACCAAAAGGACCTCCACCCAATCATGATTCAAATTCATCTGAATTCAGGCCCTGGTCAACAGAATTCCCTTTTTTCTTTGCTAGTTTGGGCACAAGGATCAAACAAACCTGAAGCTCTTAGTGACACATTCCCCAGCCCTTGTGGGATTCTCACCAGTTTGAAGGAAATGCTAAACCATAGGTGGTTCACAAAATGGAGCAGTGCGAGAAGGTAAGGGTGACGGTGGGGGATAGCGAAGCGGCCGGGTCCCTATCTTCCCCTCTCTCTCCCCCACTCTCTCTTTGTGTGTGTATCTATGAATGTGTGTGTGTCTCCCTGAAAGCCACGGCATGGCCAAGCCAGCAAGCTCTCCTTGGTGCTCTTCGCTACTTCTTTCATTTCTTCTTTTTCGAATCCAGACTGGCTGAACAACGATTGCCAGACCATGGTGGAAGCGTCCATTCGGGTGACCCTCCTTCTCCTGCTCTTCCTCCTCCTCTTGCACCTGGCAGCTGTGGATGGATCAAGAGGGTGCAGTTGTGTGGGGAGACGCTCGTTCCTCACGTGAGCAGCCACCCGCCCCATACTCGGTTTTGCTGTGCTTTGGCATTTGCTTGAGGAGCATCTCCCCGTGCGCATGCACCCTCCCAGCCCTGCCACAATGGCCGGTTATGAGAGGAGGAGAAGGAGGAGGAGGAGGAG
The DNA here is from genome assembly GCA_033807585.1 of Hydrophis major. Classification (NCBI taxonomy): domain Eukaryota; kingdom Metazoa; phylum Chordata; class Lepidosauria; order Squamata; family Elapidae; genus Hydrophis; species Hydrophis major. Next base: position 30,521 of record JAUCBL010000199.1, on the reverse strand, counting down.
TGTCGCCCGAAGGGACGCTTCCACCACGGTCTAGCGATCATTGTTCAGCCAGTCTGGATTCCAAAAACAAGAAATGAAGGAAATAGCGAAGAGTGCCAAGGAGAGCTTGCTGGCTTGGCCCAGCCACAGCTTTCAGGGAGACACACAGACAGAGTGGGAGAGAGAATCGGGAAGATAGGGACCCGGCAGCTTCGCTATCCCCCACCATCACCCTCACCTTCTCAGGGCAGGCGAGGGAGGGGAGGGTGAGGGGCAGGGCCAGCCGCTTCATCAAGGTGAAGAGGGGGCGACCGAGCACAGGCGAGTAGAAACCTGGGAACGGCAGCTCCTGAGGGGCTTTGAGGTCGGACGGCCTGGAGTGGCCGAGATCCAAGTGAGCATTTCACCACAGGTTCACCTGATCGACCACTTCTTTGGTGGTGGCTTTACGGAGCCACGTATTGAGGCCTGAGCTGACATGTGACAGCAGTGCCTTTAACTGCGCTCGCTTGTATGTGTCCAAATAATCCGGCGAAGACACCGGAGGAGTCACTCAGGTAGACCTGCCCCCTCCGCAGTCCCCCTCCTGCAAAAAGCGTCCATTCTTTGAGCTAAGAAGGCAAGGAGCTGCGGCTCGACTCACCCAATTCCTAGGATTACCCCAATGGTCCCAATTCTTCTAGGAGAGGGCGGCTCCACCTGGCAATCCCCCTTTCCCTCAGTGGTCTGACTTCCCATGGCCCGCCTCCAGCCTGAACACCAGGTCAGACCACTAGAAGGCCATTTCCCTGCTTCTCAATGGTGCTCCGGTACCAGCCACTGCAGGACCCTCCACCTCCTTCCCCAAATTCTCCCTCAACTTCGAAATGACAACGCCTGTTGCCTACATCGGTGCAACTGGGTGGGTGTGGCAGGGCTAACCAGGGGTGATTATTCTGGGTCCAACAAAGGGGCTGCGTGTGGGAGAGGGAAGGGATGGTAGGCAAATGGGCCATGCTCTCTGGTCTCCTTCTCCCACACCTCTGCCTCACCGCCAGAAGGATCCAGCAGCTGCATGAATCCCAGCTAATTCCATGTGGAGAGGTTCATGTTCTCCTGCTGCTGGGAAAGCAAGAGAGTCTTTCCTGACACAGCAAAAAGTTTGGAACTTCCTCTCCAATAGGGAAATGGGCAGCTCTGGGTGGCAGAGAAGCAGCCTGTTTGAATCCTGTTTCTCTCTGCCACCCGGAGCTGTGCCGGGAAAGACTCTCTTGCTCTCCCAGCAATAGGAGAACACGAGCCTCTCCACATGTCTTCCAGTACAGCGAAATGTAGCTCGGGTCCCCACCAGTCTGCATCTCGCCCCCCGTCTGGATTCACCGCAGCTGCTGGGCATCTGCTGGGGGTTAGGGTGGCAGGTGGCAGCAGCAAAAGGCAAGTGGGGTGGGGGGTAAAGATGATTGGTAGTGGCAGGTAGGCATCTGGGCCCTGGAGCTTGCAGAGCCTCACTCACCCAGGGAGATCAGGCAGGGCCACAGCGGAAGGCATGCAGCAAATAACTGACTGGGCATTGGACTTCCAGTTTGAAGGCCTTCAGCAGCAGGCAGAAATCCACAATCGTGCGCGGTTTCTGTCTGGGCTCACCACTGGAGCGCCCCAAGCCGGCTGGTTTCGGGGCTAAGCCACCCCGTAGAGGTGGTGAAGAGGGGTGAGGCCACCAGCAGGGTTCAGGAGAGCCGCATCTCTCCTCCCCAGCTGGCCATTACTCCCTTTCCCGAAGGCAGTTGCAGCAGTGGTTAGAAATGGCCACCACAAAGAAGAACTCGACCGGAAAAGAATGTACAGGAGGAAGATAAGAAGTGAAAGTTTTGGCTGACCAGGTTAAATTGTAAAAGCAAAAACCAAGGTACCCTGGAATTTAAACTTACAAAAAAAAAAAAAGCATCACTCCCAAAGAAGAGTTGGAAGCAGCAAGGTAAAGTGAAAAGGGAAAGGTTTGGCTTTTTTTTTTCTTCTCTCTCCTTCCCTATACTGACAACTAAGAGACTTAAATAAGAAATCGGAAAAATCCGCTTTGACATCAATAGGCAATTAAGCTGAAAATAAAACAAAATGCCAAAGGGATAATAAAGATTTCTGGACATTAAAACTTTTCTTTTTCATAAGCAGGAAGGGAGAGAAAAAGAATAAGGGCAGGATCTGGAAGAGGGAGGAGACTGCCTGGAATTAAAAAGAATCGACAGTAAAACTTCAACAAGACTTCTAAAAGATACATTTTAACTGAAACTTTGCAACTAAATAGTAACCCCAGGAAGAGAAAGTGAAAAAAAAGAGCAAAAAAGAAACAGCTTGCGTGTATTTGGATTATTTGGTGACCTTGGATTCTTGGTTATTATATTTGAATGACTAAAATCAATCGGGTGGTTGTTTAAAAATTTATACAATGGCACCACTTCTGGATGAATTGAAAACGGAACTTAAAAGTAAAAAGAGGATGCACAAGAAGGGAAGGGTTCTTTTGGCTTCCTTTTTCAATTCTTAGAAATGAGATTTAGAACTATGAGAAAGAACAAGAAATGACTGCAAAACAAGAAGACTGGGACAAAGAAGATCTTTAATGAACAAGCAATTTTATGTGGGGAAGAAAAAGGAAAGAGGGGAAAGAGAATGGAGAATTTAAAACTTAAAAAAACAACCAAAGAAAAGGAAAATAATTCGAAAAATAAGTATAATATTGGAAAGCAACAGAAAAGGGGAATACAGAAGAGAGAAATAGAGGTACAGAGAAAGGGGGTAAAAAGGGGAGAGAGAAGAAGAGAGGGAAGAAGGAAAGGATAAGAAGTTACAAAGGACCAGAAAAAGATATAGAGAAATAGGACCTATTTAGAGATCATGGGTGAAAATCTAACTGAAAAAGGGATTCTGTAAAGGTACATAAGATTGTATTGTTATATTAGTAATAGAAATAACTTTAGAAAATTGGAAACAACGTATGATTAAAATGAGGGATAAAATAGTTAGTGTAATTTAGTGAAATGTTTGTGAATAAAATAAGTGAAATAAAATAAATGAGAAAATTGAATTAGGAAGGAACGGGAGCATTTTAATTAGTTAATGTTTTATAAAATATAAGTGTGGGGGGGGGAATTAATTATGGAAAGCTTATAATTGTTCCCATAGAAGTTTGATATTTAATTGAAAAGTAATGTTAAAGAAGTTAAGATTTTAATGAATATTAATATTAATGATAGAATTGAATTGGAATGGAATGTGTTGTTTTAATTATATACATTTATAATTTTTTCTTTTTTTAAGAATACAGTGTGTATTTTAAGAATGTACCAAGCAGAATCCGAATGGAAGTTATGTATTATATATATATATATATATATTTTAACAAGTTTTATTTTCAAAATAAACAATACATAAATAGACATAAACACAAAACATAAAAGCATAAAAAATCTCTTTTCTGAAAGTTGCTTAGTCCCGGGTTAAAACTCTTGATACAGACACAAATTCAAATTCATATTCATTTTACATACCATTTCATATCTTATTAACATTTTCAATTTTCTATATAACTTCTCTCCTTTAAATTTTCTCAATTTTATTTTATTTTATTTATCTCCTCTCAATTCATATCATAATATTTATTATTCTTTGTCTGTTCTATTCCAGCCAACCATTTATTTTTCTTCTTTAAAAAAAGAAGAAGTATTTCTCCTGTACACTATATGGAGTATGATGCCTTTATCTCTTTCCCTTATATTTATAATACTTAATATAAAACACATAACATACATTGGGATTCCGTCTGGTACATTTTAAAATTATACTATATTATCAAAAATAATACAAATCTATTCATTAGTATTGATATTCATTCATATCTTAAACATTTAACTCATTGCTTATCAATTAAATCACATACTCTATTTTCCACATAGCCCTATTTTCCATAATTATTCCCCCCCATCACATATTATAGCTATATTTCATTAAAATGTTCCTCCTTCTTCTACTTCAAATCTCATTTCACAAAGATTTTGCTTATCATTAATATTAACAATCATTTATATCTTGAACATTTTATCCATTTCAAAAAGATATCACACCTTTGTGGGAACACTTATGCTTTCCAAAGATTATTAACCCCCCCCATCACAATCTTAAATCATGTTTCATTACAGTACTCCCTTTTCTTAACCAAAAATTTCACTAATTTATGTTAAATATTTTATCACATTTTAAGTTACATATTATTTCTAATTTTCCATGATTACTTCTAAATACAAGTATAAGAATGCAGTCTTATGTGTTAAGCCTGGTCCCCCAACCAATGTTAAGGAAACACACCAAACAGAATGTGCAGCGTTAGGCGAGAAGGCGGAGCTTCGTCGTTGCGATACAGCTGCGATCTCGGGGCTCCAAGATCACAGCTGATATCTTCGCCCCTGGTCGGTCCCAACGGACCTAAACCGTCTCGTAGTGACGGTGACAGTAAGGGGCACGTTCTGTAGATTCCGGGGACATCGCAAGTCCCTGGTCGATCCAGAAGAAGCCCCTTTGCCAACGGCGGAGAGGCAGCCATTAGGCTGCTGAAGCTGGGACAGCTCCGGAAGAACGGGATAGAAAGAAGTGTATCGGCTGGTGAGGATCTTTTTTTTTTGCTTGGGACTCAAGAACACTCTAATATTAGAAGAAATCTGTAAAATTATTGACAGAATTTGACTTAGCAGCGATCTTTTTTAGTAACGTCAAAGTGAGGCTTGGCTTTTTATGTTTACTTTTTTTTTCTTTACTGAATTTCTATTGCGATATAGTTAACCAGACTGGCTTTTTTCTTTTATATTTTTATATTTACTTGTTTTCTCTTTGCTTTTCTGACTGTTTGTATTTTTTAAAATAGAGGCCCCCTTTAATATCTTTTTTTAATATACATAAATATACATACATATTTTTTTTTCTCTTTTTAGGCTTTTCTCTGGGGGGAAGAAGGGGGAGTGGATTGAAGAAACTTTGTTACACTGCCAACTAGAGGCTTGGAAATATTCTGTTTGAAGTTGAAAAACTTGTTTGAAAAACTTTTCTCAAGGCTACTGGAAATGATAAGATAGAGGGAAGAGTACTGGAGGATGTTTATACAGGTGCTCTTTGGAACTTCTATTATTAAATGAATATTTGAAGTTTGGCTTTGAAACTTGTGGAGAAGTCAAATAAGAGCCTTGGATAAATAAAAGGCAGTGTGTGTCTTTTTTTTTTTTTTAAACTCCTTATTAATTGTTTCATCCCTCCCCTCCAACCCCACATTATTTTGTAATATTGATATATTTATTTTTTATCTTTTATTATCTTTTATTTTTAGTTATTTTTTTTTAAAGGGGAAGCCTCAGAATACTCTTTTTTTTGCTTCTTTTCTCTTTTTTTATAGGGATGTCTGCCTTTTTGATTTCTATTCTTGATTTATTTTTATGTTTTTTTTCATTTTCTGAGGTTTTTCAATTGGATTAAGGTGGGAAGAATTTGAAGAACTCTCTTTTTCTTTTTTCTTTTTTTTCCTTTTTCTTTGCTTATTATTTTTTGATATTATTGGGCTTTATTTTGCTTCTTCTTTTTCTTCATCTTTTAATTTTTACTTTTGAATTATATTTGCATATTCTACAATTGGATTAAGGTATTGAGGAACCTGAAGAATCTTTTTCTTTTTAATTTTGGGCTTTTTACTTATTACTGGTTTTGTCTTTGTTTTTTGTGGTGTTTTCCTTTTTTAAAAAAAATTGGATTATAATTGGCCACCTCACTAATTGGATTAAAAGATCCGGAAGACCCTGAGTTATCGAAATGAGTAAGAAAATTTTACCTTCGGGCATCTCAACTTCTGCTCCTGTTTCCCCGTCATCTGGAGGATGACTCTCAACAATGGCGAAGCAAGACAAAGCGCAAGTGGATTTAACGATGGTTATGCAAGGAATACAAGATCTTAAAATGAGTATGGAACAAAGAATGGAGAGTATTGACCAAAGAATTGGAAAGATGGATGAGAAAATTGAAAATTTTCAACAAATGATGGTGAAACATGATGAGAGAATCCAAAAAATAGAAGAGAAAGATAAGCAAAGAGATGATACAATTGGGAATATTGATAACAGATTAACAATGGTCAAACAAGAAAAAAGTGGGATGTTGGAGAAGGCGGAGCTTCGTTTCGGCGATACAGCTGCGATCTCGGGGCTCTGAGATTGCAGCCGATATTTTCACCCCTGGTCGGTCCCAACGGACCTAAACCGTCCCATAGAGATGGGGATAGAGAAGGGTACTGTCCCAGGATCCCAGAGATATTGCAAAATCTCTGGTTTGATCTGGGAGAAGCCCTTTTGCTGGCGGCAGAGAGGCAGCCTCCATAGCTGCTGAAGTCGGGACAGCTCTGGAAAGAAAGTGGCTGGAAAGAAGTGTGACGGTTGGGTGAGAAAAACTCTTTTGTGTTGCAAATTCGCTGAGGTTGGAAAGGGCATCCTGAACAAAGAAGAAATCTGTGAGACTTTTTTTTTTTTGACTGAAACTGTCTGAGCGGCGTTTTTTAAAGTGATGTCAAATTGAGGCTTGGGATTTTTTTTTCTTTTTCCTATATTTTTTGGGGGGGACTTTAGTGTGACTTTGTAGGTAACCGGATTGAATTTTCTCTTACATATATTTTTATGCTCCCTTTGATTTTTTAACTTTCTTTAGGATAGAGGCTCCCTTTGGCTATTTTTTTTTCTTCTTTTTTTCTGTATATATTTCTCCTTTTTTCTGGCTGGGGGGGAGGAAGAGCATTAAGAAACTTTGCAACACTGCCAACTAGAGGCTTGAAAGTATTTTATTTGAATTGGAGAGAATTGCAAAAAGACCTCTTCTCAAGGACATCTTAACGTGATTAGATAGAGGGAGAGCACAGCAAAATATTATTGCAGGTGCTTTCCTGGACTGTTATCAATAATTCAACACTTGAGGTTTGGCTTTGAAGCTGCTGGAGAAGAGAGTCATAACAAGAGCCTTGGATAAATAAATAAAGTGCAGTGTGCTTTCTTATATATATATAAGAAATTTGCCAGCCTTTTTCTAAATTTCAATTCTAGTAATATTCTTATTTCTGCCTTTTATTTTAAAGGGAAAGCCTCAGAGTTTTTTCTTTCTTTTTCTTTTTTTTTCTTTTTCTTTTTATTGGGACTTTTTTGCTTTTTCTATCCATGTTTTTGGACCACTTTGTTTTTCTTTTTTGATTATTGAGACTTTTCAACTGGATTAAGGTGTGAAGAACCTGAAGGAACTTTTTGTTTTTTCTCTTTTTGCTTTTTTTTTTGCTCTTAATCAATATTATTATTTTTGGGTTTGTTTGTTTTTCTCCTTTCTATTTTTTCTTTTTTATGGTGGACTACTTCGTAATTGGATTAGGGTCTAGAAGAACCTGAAGATCTTTCTTCTTCCTTTTTTCCTGTTTCTTTTTTGGTTTCGTGCCTTTTACTATTGGAGTTTTCCATTTTGGATTATAATTGGCTGCTCTACCAGTTGGATTAAAATTCAAAAAGAATTTGAAGCTTTGGAAGCATTGAAATGAGCAGGAAACCAATACCATCTGGCATTTCTACTTCTACCTCTGCTTCCCCACCAGCTGGAGGACAACGTTTAATTCAGACAATGTTGAAGCAAGATAAGGAACAAGAAAGAGTAACTTTACAGATGATTATGCAAGGAATCCAAGATCTCAAGATAAAATCAGACATCATTGAACAAAGAATAGAGAAGACTGATGAAAAAGTGGAAAACATGAAACAAATGATGGTCAAGTATGAGGAGAGATTCCAAAAAATTGAGGAAGAAGGAAAACAAAGAGAGGAGAAGATTGGAAATATTGACAGTAGATTAACAGTGGTTGAACAAGAAAAAAAGTGGGAAGTTGAGGTGGGAGATGGAAAGGTCAGAATTTTACCTCAGATTTCAAAATATAGAAGAGGAAAAAGGAGAAAATTTGGCAGCGGTAATGATAGAAATTTTGGCAGATGCTTTGGAAATTACAGAGGAAAAGATGATGGATGGAATAGATGAGGTATATCGAGTCTATACAAGGTATGCGATGAGAAATAAATTACCCAAGGAAGTCCATATTAGATTTACCAAAAAATCCATTAAAACGCAAATATGACAAGTAGTAAGAGAGAAAACATTGAAATACAAAGGTAAAGAGGTTGTGGTTTTAAAACAAATACCCAGAAGAGTGAGAGAGATGAGAAGAGAATATTGATTTCTGACCAAAATGCTACTGGAAAACGAAGTGAATTATAGATGGCTGATTCCAGAAGGACTAATGTTTAGGTGGCAAGAGCAGAGACATAGAATTGATTCAATTGAGAAAGCAGAACTTTTCCATGCAGAATTTTTTGGAGGAAGAAGAGAGGAGGCAGAGAAAGAGTTCTCATTAATTGAGTTTCAAGAGGAACAACTGGAGACTGAAAAATAGAAAGGAGCAGAAGGGGGACAGGTGGATAGCAAAGAACAGCGTGAAGTGAGATCCACGAGAGCGGTTAGACCTAAATATAAAGCATAATCATGGAAGAAAAAAAACTGATTACAATGAATATAAATGGACTTAATTCAGCTGTTAAAAGAAGGAAAACTTTTCATCAATTAGAGAAATTAAAATTTGATATAATTTGTCTACAAGAAGTTCATATTTCATATGTACTAACAATTGTTAGTACAGCCAAAATTGGGGGAAATATTTACTTCTTTGACTCAATGTAAGAAAAGAGGAGTGGTTCTATACATTAAAGAGGCTATCCCAGCAAAATTGATTTACACGGATGAAGATGGAAGAGTATTAATGGTAGAAATAATGGACAATAATATAAAAATACTCTTGATTGCAATTTATGCTCCGAATGATAAACAAGAAGAGTTTTATAAAAAGCTACACATGAAAATAATTGGACTGGACTATGTTAATATAATTATGATGGGAGATTTTAATGGAATTGTGGACAATAAATTGGACTATATAGCAACAACAACAAAGCAAAATAGAAAGGCTCTCCCTAAGTCTTTTTTTAGAATGACAGATGAATAAACTTTAAAAGATATTTGGAGAGAAAGAAATGTTAAAGCTAAACAATATCCTTTTTATTCAAATAGACATTTATCATGGTCCAGATTAGATATGATTTGGATCTCAACAGAATTAATATCCAATATTCAAGAAACAAATATTGAAACAAGTACTTGGGCAGATCATAGCCCAATGACAATTAAATGGAAGGGACAAAAAAAAAGATCGAGATGGACATTAAATAATACTATTTTAAAGGAGAAAGATTTTATACAATGGATGGAGAAGGAATTGGCTTTTTTCTTCAGAGAAAATAAAAAAGAAGATACTTCAACACAGAATGTGTGGGATACAATGAAGGCATACGCAAGAGGTTTGATAATAGATTATACAAGAAAAAAGAATATTAGGAAAAGGCAAGCTTCTAAGGCCTTGGAAGACGAGTATAAAAGTCTTGAAAAAGAATTACAGAAAATGCCACAGAAAAAGGATATTAAATTGAAGCTGGATGTAATTAAACATAAAATGGAATTAATAGAGAAAGAAGAATTGGCACAGAAAATCAGAAATTCTTAACAGAATTACTTTGAAGATGCGAATAAACCAGGTAGATGGCTCGCATATAAATTGAGAAAAGAGAAGGAATCAAGAAAAATATTGAAGTTAATAGATGAACAAGGCCAAGTTTGTTATGGGAATAAGGAGAAAAAAGAAATTATTCGAGATTTTTATGGGCAATTATATAAACAAGAGAATATTGATGAGGAAAAAGTTAAACAGTATTTACAGGAAGCTAATTTACCGAAGATACCTAAAGAGACTGAAGAAATGCTAGAAAGCAATATAACAATGATGGAACTAAATGAAGCATTTAAGAGACAAAATAATGGGAAAGCACCGGGTCCAGATGGGCTTCCAGCAGAATTCTATAAAACATTTCAAGAATCATTGAGCATCCCATTGTTAGAAGTTATGAATGAAGTTATGTTAAAAAAGATGATACCCAAAACATGGTCAGAGGCTTATATTACACTTATACCGAAAGAAGAGACTGACCCAGTGTAAATTAAGAATTATAGACCTATTTCTTTATTGAATGCAGACTATAAAATCTTTGCTTCAATCTTAGCAGAAAGACTTAAAAAATATTTAAATAATTTTATTCACCCAGATCAAAATGGATTTCTGCCAAAGAGACAAATTAGAGACAATATGAGAGTAATCTTGGACACTTTGGAATACTATGAGGCTCATCCTGAAAAGCAAATGGCTTTGATATTCCTAGATGCTCAAAAGGCATTTGACAACGTGAACTGGAGATTTATGTTATTACTATTGGAGCAGATGGGTTTTGCTAAAAAATTTATTCAAGCAATAGAAGCCATATATAAAAAACAGACAGCAAGGGTAATGATGGAGGGGGAACTTACAGATTTTATTAATATAAGAAAAGGCACGAGACAAGGATGTCCCCTATCTCCTTTGCTATTTGTGTTGACCTTGGAAGTGTTGAATAGAAATGTTAGGGATGATAAAAGCATAAAAGGAATGAAAATTAAGAAGGAAGAATTTAAGCTACAAGCTTTTGCTGATGATTTAGCTTTTATTCTGGAAGACCCGCTAGAAACAGCTCCAAAGTTATTGGAAAGGATAGAGACATATGGAGAGGTGGCTGGTTTGAAAATAAATAAAGATAAAACAAAGATTTTGACAAAGAACATGCTATTGAGACAGAGAGAAGAACTGGCAGATCTTTTGAAAATTCAAGTTACAAATAAGGTTAAGTATCTGGGGATATATTTGACAACAAAATGTAGCACATTAAAGGAGAATAATTATATTAAACTTAAACAACAGATAACTACAGATTTGAAGAAGTGGGAAAACTTGCAATTGTCATTAATAGGGAGAATTTCAACAATTAAGATGAATATTTTACCTAGAATTTTATTCTTGTTTCAAACAATACCAATTAGGCTTGGAAAAGACTATTTTGAAGATTTAAATAAAATTATGTTGAAGTTTATATGGCAAGGTAAAAAAGCGAGAATAAAGCTAAAGCTTTTGCAAGATGCTAGAATTAGAGGAGGTTTTGGCCTGCCTAATTGGGAATTGTATTATCAAGCTGCAAGTTTGATGTGGGTCAAAGAATGGATAACATTAAGAAAACATAGGTTGTTGACATAAGAAGGGCATGATTTGCTGTTGGGCTGGCATGCTTTTTTATGGTATAAGGGAACTAAAACACAGGGTTATTTTAGAAGACATCATGTACGGGAGTCTTTGTGGTTAAATTGGGAGAAGATAAAAAGACAATGTTATTTGAAAATTCCAGTTTGGTTATCGACCATTGAAGCATTTTCCTATCCTATAATTTACAAGAAGGAACAAACAGTTAGATATGGGGAACTTTTGGATGAAAAGGGTGAACTTAAACCGATCCAAAACTTAGAGGAACAAGGAATAAGGATGAATTGGAAGAATGAGAAAATACCATTACAGGAAGAAATTATTAAGAAAATATTGGAATGTGCTGAGATGAGCAGATTGACATTTGAAATTAGAGAGCAAGAGGATAAACAATTTTATGAAATTTGGGATCTTTTTTATAAATGGCTAGATGATAAAATACAATAATAGAATATTTAGAATGCTAGATAGTAAGAAATATCTTTATTTTGTTATTTTGATATTATTTTGTTATTTGATATTATATTTATAAAGGGTTTTTTAGGATTGATTTGGTATGATTATAGGATTTGTTGAAAAATCTGGTTAAAGTATTGTTAGCTCATAAAGCATGAATGATTAAAAGTATAGTCAAAAATTTCTTTTTTTAGTGATATTAGGATATATAAGTTTGGATTGATAATATGAGTTGTTATGTAACATAATTGTAACTGGGACTACAGAATGAATGCACAAAAATGATGAACCAACTGACACACTGGATGTACATACAAGAGTTGAATGTTTTAATGTTTTGTTTGTCTTGTTTGTTTGTAGAAAATTAAAAAAATCTTTTTTCAAAAAAAAAAGAAAAAAGTGGGATGTTGAAGTGGGAGATGGACAGGTCAGAATTTTATCTTAGATTCCAAAATATTGAGGAAGAAAAAGGACAAAACTTGGCGGCAGTTATGATTGAAATTTTGGCTGGAGTCTTGGAAATAACAGAGGAAAAGATGATGGATGGAGTAGATGAGATATATCGAGTCTTCACAAGATATGCAATGAGGAATCAATTACCAAGAGAGGTCCATGTTAGATTTCCTAAAAAAAACTATTAAAAACCAATTATTACAAGTGGTAAGAGAGAAGGGGTTGAAATATAAAGGCAAAGAGATTCTGGTCTTAAAACAAGTACCTAGAAAAATGAGAGAGATTAGAAGAGAGTATCGATTTTTGACTAAAATGCTATTGAAAAAAGAGGTGAACTATAGATGGCTGATTCCAGAAGGATTAATGTTTATATGGCAAGAACAGAGATACAGAATTGATTCAATTGCGAAAGCAGAAATGTTTTACAAGGAATTATTCGAAAGAAGAGAAATGGAGACGGAAAAAGAAAAGATTTTAATTGAATTTGAAGAGGACCAAATGGAGATGGAAAAAGAAGAAGGTGCATTAGGTGGACAAATGGAGATCAAAGAACAACGTGAAATAAGATCCACGAGAGCTGTTAGACCTAAATATAAAGCATAACTATGGGGGAAAAAAAACTGATTTCCATGAATATAAATGGACTGAACTCAGCTATCAAAAGAAGGAAAACTTTTTATAAATTAGAGAAGCTAAAATTTGATATAATTTGCTTACAAGAAGTACACATTAAAAAACAACATGAACAATTATTGATACGACCAAAGTTAGGGAAAATATTTACTTCTCTGACCCATTGTAAGAAAAGAGGAGTGGTTTTATACGTTAAAGAAACCACTCCAGCCAAATTGATTTATACGGATGAAGATGGAAGAGTATTAATAGTTGAAATAGTGGACAATAATATAAAAACTCTCTTGGTTGCAATTTATGCCCCAAATGATAAGCAAGAAGAATTTTATAAAAAATTACATATGAAAATGATTGAACTGGACTATGTTAACATACTTATGATGGGGGACTTTAATGGAATTGAAGACAATAAACTGGACTATACAGCAAAAACAACACGACAAAATAGGAAAACTCTCCCTAAATCCTTTTTTAAAATGACAGATGAACTAAATTTAAAAGATATATGGAGAGAAAGAAATACTAAAACTCAACAATATACTTTTTATTCAAACAGGCATTTATCATGGTCCAGAATAGATATGATTTGGACATCAACAGAATTATTATCTAATATTCAAGAAATGAATATTGAAACAAGTACGTGGGCAGACCATAATCCAATGACAATTCAATGGAAAGGACAAAAAAGAAGATCTAGATGGACATTAAACAATACTATTCTAAAGGAAAAAGATTTTACACAATGGATGGAAAAAGAATTGGCCTTCTTCTTCAATGAAAACAAAAAAGAAGATACTTCAATACAGAATGTTTGGGATACAATGAAGGCATATGCAAGAGGATTAATAATTGACAATATAAAGAAAAAGAACATTAGGAAGAGGCAAATGATTAAAGCTCCAGAAGATGACCATAAAAAACTGGAAAAAGAATTACAGAAGATGCCACAGAAAAAAGATATCAAACTTAAAATGGACATAATTAAACATAAAATGGATCAAGCAGAGAAAGAAGAATTGGCACAAAAAATTGGAAGTGCTAAACAGAACTATTTTGAAGATGCAAATAGGCCAGGTAGATGGTTAGCATATAAGCTGAGAAAAGAGAAAGAATCAAGGAAAATATCACAGTTAATAGATGATCATGGTCAAATTTGTTATGGTAATAAGGAGAAAAAGGCAATCATTCGAGATTTTTATGGACAATTATATAAACAAGAGGATCTTGATGAGGAAAAAATTAAACAGTATTTACAAAATGCTAACTTACCTAAGATACCTGATGAAACTTGGAAAATGTTTGAAAGTGCTATAACAATGATGGAATTAACTGAAGCACTTAACAGACAGAACAATGGAAAAGCACCAGGACCAGATGGTTTCCCAGCAGAATTTTATAAAACACTACAAGAATTGTTGAGCATTCCACCGTTAGAAGTCATGAATGAAGTTATGATAAATAAGAAAATACCTGAAACATGGTCAGAAGCTTATATTACACTTATTCCAAAAGAAGGGGTTGACCCATTACAAATTAAGAACTATAGACCTATTTCCTTATTGAATGCAGACTATAAAATCTTTGCTTCAATCTTGGCAGAAAGGCTTAAAAAATATCCAAATAACTTTATTCACTCTGATCAGAATGGATTTTTACCAAAGAGACAGATTAAAGACAATATGAGGGTAATCCTGGACACATTGGAATATTATGAGGCGCACCCGGAAAAACAAATGGCTTTGATATTCTTAGATGCCCAAAAGACATTTGATAATGTGAACTGGAGATTTATGTCATTACTATTGGAACAGATGGGCTTTGCTAGAAAATTTATTCAAGCAATAGAAGCCGTATATTATAAGCAAACGGCAAAAGTAATGACAGATGGAGAATTCACAGACTCTATCAATATTAAAAAAGGTACAAGACAAGGATGCCCATTATTTCCTTTGTTATTTGTATTGACCTTGGAAGTCTTAAATAGAAATATTAGAGAGGATATAAACATAAAAGGAATGAAAGTCAAAAAGGAGGAATTCAAATTGCAAGCCTTTGCGGATGATTTGGTCTTTATTTTGGAAGACCCTTTAGAGACAGCTTTAAAACGATTGGAAAAGATAGAGATGTATGGTGAGATGGCTGGTTTAAAAATAAATAAAGACAAAACAGATTCTGACAAAGAACATGTTATTAAGACAAAGAGAAGAGCTGGCAGATTGATTGAAAATTCAAGTTACGAACAAAGTTAAATATTTGGGGATATATTTGACGTCAAGATGTACTACACTGAAAGAGAATAACTATATGAAGCTTAAACAGCAGATAGCATCTGACCTGAAAAAATGGGAAAACCTACAATTGTCATTGATACAATTGTCATTGATAGGTAGAATTTCAACAATCAAGATGAATATTTTACCGAGAATTTTATATTTGTTCCAAACAATACCTATTAGGTTAAGTAAGGATTACTTCGAAGAATTAAATAAAACTGTGTTGAAGTATATATGGCAAGGCAAGAAAGTGAGAATAAAATTAAAACTTTTACAGGATGCTAGAATTAGAGGAGGATTTGGCCTTCCTAATTGGGAGTTGTATTATCAAGCTGCAATCTTAATGTGGGTTAAAGAATGGATAACGTTAAGAAAGACTAGATTGTTGACATTAGAAGGTCATGATTTATTATTGGGTTGGCATGCTTTTTTATGGTATAAGGGAACTAAATCACAGGGTTATTTTAGAAGGCATTATATACGGGAATCGTTATGGTTGAATTGGGAGAAAATTAAGAAACAATGTAATTTGAAAGTTCCAGTTTGGTTATCAACTATTGAAGCTTTTTCCTATCCTATAATTTATAAGAAGGAACAAACAGTTAGATATGAGGAAATATTGGATGAAAAGGGTGAACTTAAAACGATGCAAAATTTAGAAGAACAAGGTATAAAGATGAATTGGTTTTCATATGCGCAAATACATGCAAGGTATCTTAAAGATTCTAAAATAGAAGGATTTTATGATAAATTGACTGATTTGGATAGGATTTTGACAGGTACTGATGAAAAAGTGATTAAAAAACTATATAGTTATTTGTTGGAAATAAAATTAGAGGAAGAACAAGTTAAAGAAACAATGATTGCTTGGGGGAAGAATTTTGGATATGGGATTGATTTAGAGAAATGGCAAAAATTGTGGTCACAAAATTATAAAATGACAATGTCAACAGCATATAAAGAAAATTTGTATAAGCGGAGAAGGCGGAGCTTCGTTCCGGTGATACAGCTGCGATCTCGGGGCTCTGAGATCGTAGCCGATATTTTCGCCCCTGGTCGGTCCTAACGGACCTAAACCGTCCCGTAGAGACGGTGATCGTGAAGGGCATTGTTCCAGGATCCCAGAGATATCGCAAAATCTCTCTTTGATCTGGAAGAAGCCCTTTTGCTGGCGGCGGAGAGGCAGCCTCCATAGCTGCTGAAGTCGGGACAGCTCCGGAAAGAAAGTGATTGGAGTGAAGTGTGTCGGCTGGGTGAGAAAAACTCTTTTGTGCTGTAAATTCGCTAAGGTTGGAAAGTTCATCCGATATAAAGAAGAAAGCTGTGAGATTTTTTTTTGACTGAAATTGTTTTGAGCGGCGTTTTTTAAAGTGATGTCAAATTGAGGCTTGGTTTTTTTTTTTTTTCTTTATTTATACTTTTTGGGAAAGATTTTACTGTGACTTTGTAGGTAACCGGATTGAATTTTCTCTTATATATATTTTTATGCTCCCTTTGATTTTATGCTCCCTTTGATTTTTTAACTTTCTTTAGGATAGAGGCTCCCTTTGGCTATTTTTTCTTTTTTTTCTGTATATATTATTACTTTTTTCTGGCGGGTGGGGAGAAAGAGCATTAAGAAACTTTGTAACACTGCCAACTAGAGGCTTGAAAGTATCTTTATGTGAATTGGAGAGAATTGCAAAAAGACCTCATCTCAAGGACTTTTTAATGTGATAAGATAGAGGGAGAGCACAGCAAAATATTATTGCAGGTGCTTTCCTGGACTGTTATCAACAACACTTGAGGTTTGGCTTTGAAGCTGCTGGAGAAGAGAGTCATAACAAGAGCCTTGGATAAATAACAAAGTGCAGTGTGTTTTCTTATATATACCCCATTCGCTAGCCTTTTTCTAAATTTTAATTTTAGTAATATTTTTATTTTTGCCTTTTATTTTAAAGGGAAAGCCTCAGAGTTTTTTCTTTTTTCTTTTTTATTTTTCTTTTCTTTTTTATTGGGACTTTTTTGCTTTTCATATTTATGTTTTTGGACTACTTTGTTGTTGAGGTTGTTTTTTTTGTTTTTTTTTTTGGATTATTGAGACTTTTTAATTGGATTAAGGTGTGAAGAATCTGAAGGAACTTTTTGTTGTTGTTTTTTCTCTTTTTGCTTTTTCTTTTTTCCTTTTTCTTTTGCTCTTAATCAATATTATTATTTTTGGATTTGTTTGTTTTTTCCTTTCTATTTTTTCCTTTTTTATGGTGGACTATCTCTTAATTGGATTAGGGTCTAGAAGAACCTGAAGATCTTTCTTCTTCCTTTTTCCCTGTTTCTTCTTTGGTTTCGTGTTTTTTACTATTGGAGTTCTCCATTTTGGATTATAATTGGCTGCTCTACCAGTTGGATTAAAAGTCAAGAAGAATTTGAAGTTTTGGAAACATTGAAATGAGCAGGAAACCAATACCATCTGGCATTTCTGCTTCTACCTCTGCTTCCCCACCAGCTGGAGGACAACGTTTAATTCAGACAATGTTGAAGCAAGATAAGGAACAAGAAAAGATAACTTTACAGATGATTATGCAAGGAATCCAAGATCTCAAGACAAAATCAGATATAATTGAACAAAGAACAGGAAATATTGAACAAAGAACAGAAAATATTGAACAAAGAATAGAAAATATTGAACAAAGAGCAGAAAATATTGAACAAAGAGCAGAAAATATTGAACAAAGAATAGAGAAGACTGATGAAAAAGTGGAAAATATTAAACAAATGATGGTTAAATATGAGGAGAGATTCCAAAAAATTGAGGAAGAAGGAAAACAAAGAGAGAAGAAGATTGGAAATATTGACAGCAGACTAACAGCGGTTGAACAAGAAAAAGGTGGGATGTTGAGGTGGGAGATGGAAAGGTCAGAATTTTACCTCAGATTTCAAAATATAGAAGAGGAAAAAGGAGAAAATTTGGCAGCGGTAATGATAGAAATTTTGGCAGATGCTTTGGAAATTACAGAGGAAAAGATGATGGATGGAATAGATGAGATATATCGAGTCTATACAAGATATGCGATGAGAAATAAATTACCCAGGGAAGTCCATATTAGATTTACCAAAAAATCCATTAAAACACAAATATTACAAGTAGTAAGAGAGAAAACACTGAAATACAAGGGTAAAGAGGTTGTGGTTTTAAAACAAATACCCAGAAGAGTGAGAGAGATGAGAAGAGAATATCGATTTCTGACCAAAATACTGTTGGAAAACGAAGTGAATTATAGATGGCTGATTCCAGAAGGACTAGTGTTTGGGTGGCAAGAGCAGAGATATAGAATTGATTCAATTGAGAAAGCAGAACTTTTTCATACAGAATTCTTTGGAGGAAGAAGAGAGGAAGCAGAGAAAGAGGCTTTATCAATTGAGTTTCAAGATGAACAACTGGAGACTGAAAAAGAGAAAGGAGCAGCAGGGGGACAGATGGATAATAAAGAACAGCGTGAAGTGAGATCCACGAGAGCTGTTAGACCTAAATATAAAGCATAATCATGGAGGAAAAAAAACTGATTACAATGAATATAAATGGACTTAATTCAGCTGTTAAAAGAAGGAAAACTTTTCATAAATTAGAGAAATTAAAATTTGATATAATTTGTTTACAAGAAGTTCACATTAAAAAACAACATGAACAATTGTTATTACAGCCAAAACTAGGGAAAATATTTACCTCTTTGACTCAATGTAAGAAAAGAGGTGTGGTTTTATACATTAAAGAGGCTATTCCAGCAAAATTGATTTACACGGATGAAGATGGAAGAGTATTAATGGTAGAAATAATGGACAATAATATAAAAATACTCTTGATTGCAATTTATGCTCCGAATGATAAACAAGAAGAGTTTTATAAAAAGCTACACATGAAAATAATTGGACTGGACTATGTTAATATAATTATGATGGGAGATTTTAATGGAATTGTGGACAATAAACTGGACTATATAGCAACAACAACAAAGCAAAATAGAAAGGCTCTCCCAAGGTCCTTTTTTAAAATGACAGATGAATTAACTTTAAAAGATATTTGGAGAGAAAGAAATGTTAAAGCTAAACAATATACTTTTTATTCAAATAGACATTTATCATGGTCCAGATTAGATATGATTTGGATCTCAACAGAACTAATGTCTAATATTAAAGAAACAAATATTGAAACAAGTACCTGGGCAGATCATAGCCCAATGACAATTAAATGGAAGGGACAAAAAAAAAGATCGAGATGGACATTAAATAATACTATTTTAAAGGAGAAAGATTTTACACAATGGATGGAGAAAGAATTGGCTTTTTTCTTCAGAGAAAATAAAAGAGAAGATACTTCAACGCAAAATGTGTGGGATACAATGAAGGCATACGCTAGAGGTTTGATATTAGATTATACAAGGAAAAAGAATATTAGGAAAAGGCAAGCTTCTAAGGCCTTGGAAGATGAGTATAAAATTCTTGAAAAAGAATTACAGAAAATGCCACAGAAAAAGGATATTAAATTGAAGCTGGATGTAATCAAACATAAAATGGAATTAATAGAGAAAGAAGAACTGGCACAGAAAATTAGAAACTCTAAACAGAATTATTTTGAAGACGCAAATAAACCAGGTAGATGGCTAGCATATAAATTGAGAAAAGAGAAGGAATCAAGAAAAATATTGAAGTTAATAGATGAACAAGGCCAAGTTTGTTTTGGGAATAAGGAGAAAAAAGAAATTATTCGAGATTTTTATGGGCAATTATATAAACAGGAGAATATTGATGAAGAAAAAGTCAAACAGTATTTACAGGAAGCTAAGTTACCAAAGATACCTAAAGAGACTGAAGAAATGCTAGAAAGCAATATAACAATGATGGAACTAAATGAAGCATTTAAGAGACAAAATAATGGGAAAGCTCCGGGTCCAGATGGGCTTCCAGTAGAATTTTATAAAACATTTCAAGAATTATTGAGCATCCCATTGTTAGAAGTTATGAATGAAGTTATGTTAAAAAAGATGATACCTAAAACATGGTCAGAGGCTTATATTACACTCATACCAAAGGAAGAGACTGACCCATTGCAAATTAAGAATTATAGACCTATTTCTTTATTGAATGCAGACTATAAAATCTTTGCTTCAATCTTAGCAGAAAGACTTAAAAAATATTTAAATAATTTTATTCACTCAGATCAAAATGGATTTCTGCCAAAGAGACAAATTAGAAACAATATGAGAGTAATCTTGGACACTTTGGAATACTATGAGGCTCATCCTGAAAAGCAAATGGCTTTGATATTCCTAGATGCTCAAAAAGCATTTGACAACGTGAACTGGAGATTTATGTTATTATTATTGGAGCAGATGGGTTTTGCTAAAAAATTTATTCAAGCAATAGAAGCTATATATAATAAACAGACAGCAAGGGTAATGATGGAGGGGGAACTTACAGATTTTATTAATATAAGGAAAGGCACAAGACAAGGATGCCCCCTATCTCCTTTGCTATTTGTGTTGACCTTGGAAGTGTTGAATAGAAATATTAGGGATGATAAAAGCATAAAAGGAATGAAAATTAAGAAGGAAGAATTTAAGCTACAAGCTTTTGCTGATGACTTAGCTTTTATTTTGGAAGATCCGCTAGAAACAGCTCCAAAGTTACTGGAAAGGATAGAGGCATATGGAGAGGTGGCTGGTTTGAAAATAAATAAAGACAAAACAAAGATTTTGACAAAGAATATGCTATTGAGACAGAGAGAAGAATTGGCAGATCTTTTGAAAATTCAAGTTACAAATAAGGTTAAGTATCTGGGGATATATTTGACAACAAGATGTAGCACATTAAAGGAGAATAATTATATTAAACTTAAACAACAGATAACTACAGATTTGAAGAAGTGGGAAAACTTGCAATTGTCATTAATAGGGAGAATTTCAACAATTAAGATGAATATCTTACCTAGAATTTTATTTTTGTTTCAAACAATACCAATTAGGCTTGGAAAAGACTATTTTGAAGATTTAAATAAAATTATGTTGAAGTTTATATGGCAAGGTAAAAAAGCGAGAATAAAGCTAAAGCTTTTGCAAGATGCTGGAATTAGAGGAGGTTTTGGTCTGCCTAATTGGGAATTGTATTATCAAGCTGCAAGTTTGATGTGGGTCAAAGAATGGATAACATTAAGGAAACATAGGTTGTTGACATTAGAAGGGCATGACTTGCTGTTGGGTTGGCATGCTTTTTTATGGTATAAGGGAACGAAGAAAATTTGTATAAGATGTTTTACATGTGGCACTTTCCCCCGACAAGAATAGCAAGAATGTTCAAGAATAAATCTGAAAAGTGCTGGAAATGTCATCAGATACCTGGCTCATATTACCATATGTGGTGGACTTGTGAGGAGGCCAGGAAATATTGGACTAGAATTCGCATATGGCTGGAAAAAATGATAAAGAAACACATAGATTTGAAACCAGAGATTTTTTTATTGGAAATCGTACCTGATATATATAATAAAGATTTAAAATATTTGATTGTAAATGTATTAACAGCAGCTAGGATTGTGTTTGCTAAACATTGGAAGAGTGAGAAAATACCAATAGAGGAAGAAATTATTAAGAAAATATTGGAATGTGCTGAAATGAGTAGATTGACATTTGAAATTAGAGAACAAGAAGATAAACAATTTTATGAAGTTTGGGATCTTTTTTATCAATGGTTAGATAATACAATATGATAATAGAATATTTAGAAATTTAGGAAATAATGAATATATAATTTTTCTTGGTTTTGATAATTCTTAAGAATATTTTATTATGATAGATTTGATATGATTTCATGATTTGTCATAAAATAATTTAACCTAATTATAGTTATCTCGCTTAAGTATGAATTAGTAAAATTATAGTCAAATGATTGTTCAATAATGATATTGGGATATTTTATTGATGATTGATAATGTGAGTTATTATGTAATATGATTATTCTGATGACTATGAAATGGATGCACAAAAGGGAGTGGTAAACCAACCGATACACTGTAAATTTATGAAGAATGTTTAAATTTTTTATTTTTATTTTTTATTTTTTTTATGTCATGTTTTATGTCTTATATGTTTTTTGTCTGTTGTAAAAATCAATAAAACTTTTCCAAAAAAAAAAAAAAAAGAATGTGCAGCGTTAGTCAGTTAGGCAGACAGGTAAATGTGTGAGATAAGTTTGTATGTCAGTTAACACTCAGTAAAAAGCAAATACGCTTGTGCTATCAAAAATATAGTTCATTCCATTAGGATTTATAGCATAGTCTTAAACAGTCCATTAGTCATGTATCATTTCAGTCCGTCCATTCGGGGATACTCAATTTGCAAAGTCCGTGTTGAATATTCAATGTCAGTTCACTTACAATAAATCAGTCTGTATTATCTCTTCTCACCGTTGAGAAATCAACACTCCTTTCTCTCTCCCGTTCCAGTAGGAAAAAAAACGCAGTCATCAATCCATCCAATAATTAGGGATCATTAAGCCAGAGAGCGAGCTGCCGTTGTCTTGCTCCTTTTATGGTGCTTTTACAACCACACCCTTAATTACATTCTTGCAGTTAAAGTTACACACACTTTAACCAACAAACCATGATAACTTATTTATTATTTTACCTAAACCAGTTAGGGTAATCAATGTTATCACTAACATTCTCCCCTTTTGGGTAATAATAATAATATAACCATTTACACCTTTAAATCATAGTTGTTACAACTCTCTTTAAACTTGACTACACCTTGAGCTTTTGTAAACTGGTCTGCAATGTTTTCTTCCGCCATGCAGTACTCCAGTTTAATTAGACCATTCTTCACAGATTCTCTAACATTTAAATATCTTAAATCAGTATGCTTTGATCTAGTTTTTACAGCAATATTAGCAGCCAACTGCATGGCTGCCTGGTTGTCCTCGTACACAATAATGAAATCTTTAACAGTTACACCCATGTCTAATAATAACTGTTTGTACAGAATTAAGTCAGTGCACAGTAATGACAGACATGAAAATTCCGCTTCCATCGTGGACAAGCTGATATGCTGTTGTCTGATTGACCTCCACCTTATTAGTGTCTCACCAAATAATATAGCCATCCCAGAGGTTGATTTTCTAGTGTTTATATCAGTTGCAAAACTTGCATCTGCACAGGCACTAAGACTCAAATCACCCTTTGGCTCTATATACAATGCATGGTGCATTGTTCCTTTAAGATATCTTAAATATCTTAAAGAGAATTTTAAAATTCTCTTTAATGATTGTCAATGACATTGATGAGGATCTGTATTAAATCGCGCCAGCTGATTAACGCTATAAGCAATATCTGGCCTTGACCAATTGCTGATATATGATAAGCTACCAATCAAAGATTGATATATGGACTTATCGAATTTGGGACTTTGAGCATCAGTTTGGCAAACTTCCTGACTCATTGGAGTTTTTGCCGGCATACAAAGTTCCATTTTATACGTTTTAATTTATTGGCAAATTTTATCTTCTTGAGATATCTTAAATCCATTTTTTGTTTTGTTAATTGTCAATCCTAGATACCTTTTAATCTCACCTAAATGCTTTAATTTTATCTTTTTGGCTAATAATGATATAATCTCATTAGCTTCATTATTCGTCTCAGTTATCAAAGCAATATCATCTGTAAATAATAACAATAATGACACATTCCATTATTTTCTCTTTTAAACACACATGGATCTGCTAAACCAGATTTAAATCCTATATTGTTTAACTCTTTCACAATATATTGGTTCCATTCATAGCCAGATTGTTTCAATCCATAAAGACTTCTTTTGAGTTTCCAACAATCATTACTATTTAATTTATTATCTTTTATACCAACTGGTTTTTTCAAATATATAGTGTGCTGCAATGGTGCATGCAGATAAGCAGTTTCTACATCTAAATGGTTAATGATATAGTTTTTCTTAGCTGCCCACACTAAAGCTGCTCTCAAGGATGTTGCTTTAAGACTTGGTGCAAAAACTTCATCATAATTGTTAAGCCTGGTTTCCCCAACCAGGGTTAGGGAGACAAGCTAAACAGAATGTGCAGCGTTAGTCAGATAGGCACACAGATAAATGAGTGAGCTAAGCTTGTATGTTTATTAACATACAGTAAAAATAACAGATACGCTTGTGCTATCAAAAATATAGTTTATTCCATTATGAGTTCATAGCATAGTCAAAATAACAGTCCAATAGTCATGTATCATTTAGTCAGTCCATTCAGGGATATTCAGTTAGCAAAATCCGTGTAGAATATCCTATGTCAGTTCACTTACAAATCAGTCCTTTGTTTTCTCTCCCGTTCGAGCAATGCAGTCTTGATTCCAAGCAGGAGTCAGGGATCATCAAAGCCAGAGAGAGAGCAAGCTGCAATCTTGCTTCTTTTGAAGTGCTTTCACAACCACTCCCTTGATTACTTTCCCATATTTAAAGTTGCAGACACTTTAACTAACAAACTATGATTACATAGTTATTATTTTACCTAAACCAGTTAGGGTAAACAATGTTATCCCTAACAATAATCAAATGCAGTTTGATTAAATCCTTGAGCTACCAACCTAGCCTTATGAGTAACAGTCCCATTATTTCCTGTTTTTACTTTGAATATCCATTTGCACCCAATGGATTTTTCTCCTGAAGGTAATTTGGCATCTTCATATACTTTCATTTCCTTTAATGAATTTAGTTCCTTTTCCTCTTGTTCTGGTCCTATTTGTTCTTCATGGACTTCTTCTTTTATTGGACTCTTCTTATAACCAATCTGTTCATTCTGCCTTTTGTAGGGTTTAATAATTACTTCATTATTTAAATCTTGCTCTAATCTATTCCATCCTACATGTTCTAGGAATTTAGCACTAGCACTGGTGTAAACTCTAGATGTACCTGGTTCCCAGAATCTATAAGATCTGTGATTTGATTCATATCCTGCAAAAAATAATCTTTTAGCTCTATGCTGTCCTTTGTGTCTGAGTTGTGTAGGGATATGCACCCATGCTGGTGCTCCAAATGTGTGCATGTAACTTAAATCAGGTTTTGTACCATGCCACAGTGTGAATGGTAATTCACCTGTTGTTGAATTAACAACATTATTTAATATATGATTACCACACATTATTGCTTCTCCCCACAAATTGTCAGGTAATCCTGAATCAGACAACATAGTACGTGCCATTGACTGTAGTGTTTGGCCTTGTCTCTCTATAAAGGCATTATGTTGTGGCCTATATGGTGCAGACTTTTTATGTTGAATACCTAACATTCTAAGTCTATTCTGGAATTTATTATTTGTAAATTCCACACCATTATCTGTTATAAGAGTTACTAATTTCTTTTTAGTTTTCCTTTCTACAAATTTTAACCAATTAAAGAAATTTAGATACGTTTCAGTTTTGCTCTTCATCAAATAGCAGAACCCATATCTAGAAGAGTGGTCCATTATACTTAGTATGTATCGAGCACCTCCCACACTTGGTTTTTTCAGACCTATTAAATCGGCAAATACTACCTCTAAAGGCTCTTTGGTAGTAAATCCATCAACTCTATTTGCCGGTATGACCTTGCTTTTGCTTTGATTGCAAGCAGAACATTGCAAATACTTATTACAAGGTTTCAAACTTTTTCCTTTAGATAGTTGAACAGTTCTCTTAAACATTTTAAAATTTAAATGCCCTAGCCGTCGGTGTAACAAGTGAATACATTCATCATGAGGTTTCTTATTATCATAAACCGTGTTAGCCACTTCTAAACCTTTATCATTTAACACATACAATTCACCTCTTAAAGATGCAGTAATTTTCTTATCTTCTTTTCCAATTATGCAGTTATCTCCCCTAAAGGTAACTACATATCCTAGTTTAACCAAAATTCTAACTGAAAGTAAATTAAACTTAAGTTGTGGTACATATAACATTTTTACATTCTCTTTTATAAAAGAACAATATGCTATACCTTGACCTTTAGCTTTCAGTTTCCAGCCATTGGCTAACGATATCTGCTGTAAACTCATGGACATTTAAACAAAATTTTTGTTATCATTTGTTATACAGTGGGATGCTCCACTGTCAACCACCCATAAATTATTTTTTACAGCTCCGTTAATATACATGGCTAACTCTAAATTTTTATTTTTATTTTGATGACTTTTAGTATTCTGGCCAGCGTTCTGGCGCTTTGCTTTTTTACAAAACCTTGCCAAATGTCCTCTTCCTCCACAATTAAAACACTTTTTAATTGTGTATGTAGTAGGAGATTCAATAGCTTCTTTTTGAGGTTGCTCCCTCCTTAACTGATCTCTTTCAAGCCTTCTTCTGGCCTCTTCAATCAATCTGCCAGTGATATCAGTTAAAGTTAGGCTTTCCTTCGGCAAAATTTCAAGGGAAGTGATGTAGTTATCAAAATTTTCGTCTAATGAAGACAGAATTATGTAGACTTGGTGTAGTTCAGAGAAAATAAGCTCTTTCTCGTGCAGTTCTTGAAAAATGCTTTTCATAGTATTCAAATGACTCAGCATATCACCATTCATTTGGAGATGCGTCCTGAAAAGCTTCCGTGTTAGATTTATGTGAGCACCAACGTTATCTTAGACATAAATCCTCTTCAGCTTCTGCCAACACCCAACAGCCGTTTGTTCTCCACGGATATGAACAAGTTGCTGGTCAGATAGTGTTAGTCCTATTATGCAAAGAGCTTGTTCATTCTTCTGCTTAAAGTCTTCTATCTTTTGACTATCTTCCTCAACCTCTGGATCCCATTCCTCTACATTTGGTGGGTTTTCTATTATGTTCCACAGACCTTCTCTTCATAGAAGTAGACAACATTTCATAGACCATGAAACATAGTTCGTTCCATCCAGCTTGGATATAAGGGACAAGCTTTGTAGATTGACTTGTGCCATGTTTTCTATATATGGATATAAAACTATAATTAATAAAACACAGCTGTCTCTTTACTGTAACGTGTAACAACACAAACTCTAACTTTTTACATAAATCTGTTTTATCCTAGTTAAACTGACTTTGCAGCCTCTGGGCCCATAACCTTTGTTGAGCCTGGTCCCCCAACCAATGTTAAGGAAACACGCTAAACAGAATGTGCAGCGTTAGTCAGTTAGGCAGACAGGTAAATGTGTGAGATAAGTTTGTATGTTGGTTAACACTCAGTAAAAAGCAGATACGCTTGTGCTATCAAAAATATAGTTTATTCCATTAGGATTTATAGCATTGTCAAAAACAGTCCATTAGTCATGTATCAATTCAGTCCGTCCATTCGGGGATGCTCAATTCGCAAAGTCCGTGTTGAATATTCAATGTCAGTTCACTTACAATAAATCAGTCCGTATTATCTCTTCTCACCGTTGAGAAATCAACACTCCTTTCTCTCTCCCGTTCCAGTAGGAAAAAAAAATGCAGTCATCAATCCATCCAGTAATTAGGGATCATTAAGCCAGAGAACGAGCTGCCGTTGTCTTGCTCCTTTTATGCTTTTACAACCACACCCTTAATTACATTCTTGCAGTTAAAGTTACACACACTTTAACCAACAAACCATGATAACTTATTTATTATTTTACCTAAACTATGATTACTTCTAAATACAAGTATAAGAATGCAGTCTTATGTACCTTTCTAGAATTCCTTTAACAATAAAATTTATCCATTATCTCTAAAAAACTTTTGCTTCTTAACATCTTGCTCCCCACCATTAAGACTTCTCATCCCTTCCCTTCTCCCTTGCTTCTTCTTCTCCTTGTACTCTTTAACCTCTTGTCTTTCCACTTCCCTTTTGTTCTGCTTTCCCCCTTTCTGTTGTTTCTTAACACAATGTCCCCTTTTCACCTTATTCTTCTCTTTTTGGGCTGTTTTTCCAGATCTCAAAGACCTTTTTTCCTTTTTCTCTTGCTTTTTCCCTTCTCCAGTCAAAGTCGCTTGTTCATCAAAGATGGCTCCTTCTTCTTCTTTGTCCCCATCATCCTCATTCTGCTTCACATAAATATAAACTGCCATTTCTAAGTATTGAAAAATTGTGCCAAGACCATCTTCCCCTCCTTGTTTTTCTCTTTCATATTTTTGATATATAAGTTTCAATTCATCCATAGATGATGCCATTGTGTAGAGAAAAAGTTTTCCCAAACAACCACCCAGATGATTTAATCAGAAGTAATTTCCAAAGGTTCCAAAATCACCAAACAATCCAAACAGACTGTTTCTTTTAGATACCTTCTTCTTCTTCACTTTCTCTTTCTGGGGTTAAAGTAGTCACAAATCCATTTCAAATATATTTTTTGGAAGTTATGTATTATATTGAATGTTACAACTTTAGGGAAAAGATATAAAGGCATCATACTCCAATCAGTAACTACAGGAGAAATTTTGTTTTATGAGAAAAAATAATAGATAATTGAAACAGGACAGACAAAAAATATAAATACAATGATTTGAATTGAGATAAGATAATTAAAATTGAGAAAATTAAAAGAGGGGAGAAGCCATGCAGAAAATGTAAAATAGTAACAAGATATGGGATAGAATATAAAAATGAGCATGAACCTGAATTTGTGTCCTTCCTTCCACATTTACTTCTCTAGGAACACCTGAATTCCTTGAAACACAAGGAATTGTTTTAGGTACACCTCCTGAAAGGAGGATTGCAATGCAGTCGCTTTGAGGAACACTGAAAAGGTGTTACTGATGTACGAGATACACAATGTGGCAGCATGGATAGGTATGCCTGTATGTGTCTGCACCCGTATCACCACTGCTCCAATGGCCATTCCAAATTATTTGCAACAGTCACTTGATCTGCCAGCCACCTCTGAGGCAAGTATGACAAGAATTGCCATCTTGCACATAAGTTTCTCTCGTAAGATTAATTGATTCATTATTTTCCTTTAGTAACAGAGGTTCCTATCAATATTCTGAACATTACAAAGGAAATCTTTCAAGTCCAAAGCTTCCCTCAATTTCATAGCCTATCAAAAATATACTGTAGCTATTTTTTAAAAAAGTGATACACTTATTTTTTGTCTCTGGAGATATTAAGAAATCCACCCCGGAAAATGCTCCTGATAATCACTTGTTCCCAAAGAATGTACAATATATCTTGAAATGCAAAGGACAAAGAAATATGGGGTTGTTGTTTTTTTCTCAGATACAGAAAAATGCACCAAATGTCCGGATGATAAATACCCAAATAAAAAAAGAGTCCAATGTATCCCCAAAGTGAAAACCTTCATGTCTTATGAAGAACTTCTGGGCATCATCCTGGTTTCTTTTGCCCTATTCTTGTTCCTAACCACAGGCCTTGTTTTAATCGTCTTCATTAAATACCGAGAAACTCCCCTTGTCAAAGCCAACAACCGGGACCTCTCCTACATCCTCCTGGTCTCCCTCCTGCTTTGCTTCTTGTCTCCTTCTCTCTTCATTGGTCAACCAAGGAAAGCCACCTGCCTTTTCCGACAAACGGTTTTCAGCATCATCTTCTCAGTTGCCGTTTCTTCTCTCTTGGCCAAAACCATCATAGTGGTGCTGGCTTTCCTGGCCACAAAACCAGGAAACCGAGCAAAGAGATGGTTGGGGAAGAGCTTGGCCAACTCCATCATCCTGTCTTCTTCTAGTGTCCAAGTTATCATCTGCTCCATCTGGCTGGGAGTTTCTCCCCCCTTCCCTGACTCTGACCTCCTCTCCTAGCCTGGAGAGATCATCCTGCAATGCAACCAAGGGGCCATTGTCATGTTCTACATCACCCTCAGCTACATGGGCTTCCTGGCTGCCGTCTGCTTCACGGTGGCTTTTGTTAGGGATAACATTGGTTACCTAACTTAGTTTGAGTAAAAATAATATATAAACTATGTTAGTGAGTATTAGTGTGTGTATCACTTTAACTGCAAAACATGTTTTTTGGGTGCGGTTGTAAAATCACCATAAGAGGGAACAAGAGAGCTCACTATTAGCTGGCTTTTGCTGTAGTAACTAACAATGATGGATTGATGGTGATAACTGAGTGTGTTTCCCTGCTGTTGCTGAAACAAAGAAAAGGGGTTTGATTTTCTTCATATCTCTGACTGCAAAAGAGATATATTGCTGGACTGATTATTTGTAAGTTTACTGACCTCTATTTTCAACACTGGACTTTGCAACTGATTAATCCCTGGATGGACTGAACTAGTGTATGACAAATGGACTGTTTTGACTATGCTATAACTCTTGCTGGAATAAAAACTATTTAACTGGCACAGTGTATCCGTCTTACTGAGTGTAAACTACAACAACGTTTATCTCACATCATTTGCCTACCTGCTAGACTGCCGTTGCACGTTCTGCTAGGGTGTGTATCCCTAACAGCTTTCCTGGCCAGGAATCTGCCTGGGGCCTTCAACGAAGCCAAGTTGATCACCTTCAGCATGCTGGTCTTCTGCAGTGTCTGGGT